>JAKSZT010054073.1:541-12195 GCA_026826555.1 Tolypeutes matacus | reverse complement strand
GGAACAAAGCGGCACTCCCCAAAGCTATGGGGCAGTGTAGGCAGCCAGATCGATGTCTAAGAATATAAAATACCCTTCCCTGTCTTCCAACAGAACCCTCCTTTTTTGGGAAGTGTCCCTTCCTCCTTGCTCCGCAGCGGCCCGTGTCTTATCCCTGGGTGGCTCGGGAAATCAGCTGTGTTTCCTGACCAAAATCCCCCCTCCGGTTCACTGGGTGCTGATTAGTTCGTTTGCTCTGTTCACACAAGTTCCAAGCGGTGCCAGGCAGCCAGATCCCCAGAAAATCAAACTTTTTCGCCCCGCCCGCGGCTCAAAATGGCTATTTTATTTTTTTGTTCAGTAACCGTGGAGCTCAGCCGCCTGTGCCAACCTCCACCAGCAGCCTCAAAACTCACGAATCTCCACTCTTTGGTCCACGCCCCCGATCCGTGCAGATAGATGTCCCAAGCCTCTCACTTCATGCGTGCACAACACAGACCCCCGGGCAGGACCCCGTCCCCAATCTGCCTTGCTCTGGGACCTTGCAGTGTGTGCCCTCCTACACTAACGCCATCTTTGGCATGCCTTTTATATTCAATTCCCCAACCCAATAAGGGTTGGGTCTCAATGCCCTACTGATGTGGCCCAGTCAATGCCACAATCATGCCCAGATTAACAGAAGAGTTTACAAGTATAATCAAATTATTTTTTTGGAATTCATAATTACATCATATTCCCAATGGTTACAACTGGTGTTAAATAAGGCTTGATTCTGAATGAAATCTTTCCCACATCCATCACATTCTCTCCAGTATATATTCTCAAGTGGTTAATGAGGTTTTCCTTCTGGTTGAGGGCTTTTCCACATTCACTGCATATAGAGGGTTTTTCTCCAGAATGAATGCTCTGATGTTTAATGAACTATTGCCTTTGGTGGAGGCTTTTCTGCATTCTTTACATTCATTTTTTTTTCTGTCCACTATGACTTTTTTCATGTTCTGTGAGATATGATTTTTATCTAAAGGCTTTTGATATGCCTTACATGCATACGGTTTCTTTACAGTAGGAAATCTCTGGTATCTCTGATTTGACATTTGAATTAAAGTTTTCCCACATATATATGTTTCTCTTCAATAAGAATATTCTGATGAATAAAGAGGTTTTCTGCCAGGTTGAAAAAATTTCCCACATATATGACATTTCTATGCTTGTTCCCCTGTATGGCTTTTAAAATGAGGAGTAAAAAATGACTGTAAAGAGCAGACTACATTCAAGACACTGAAATGGTTTCTCTTTAGTTTGAATTTTCTCATATTACATGAGGTTTTGTTTCAGATGGATACATTCCCATGTTCATTACAATACTAACTAATGTATGAATATTTCATGCTCAATGAGATTTAATGCCTGGCTGAAGCATTTCCAATATTCCTTACATACACAGGATTTTACTCCTGCATCTTTCTTTGATGGGACTCAAATTCATGAAATCTCAAATGGTTTCTCTGAAATATATAATCTCAAGTATCTCATTAGGTTGAATTTCCAAGATAATTTCACACTCATTACAAGTAAAAGGGAGGTCTACCATGTAGGGAGAACTGGCAAAACTCATTGTCCCTATTCTTTTGTCCTTACATAGATTCCCTCATGCAAGTATGATGCAAATTCTCTTGTTAGAAAAGATGCTGAGAGCCAGAGTATAAAGTGTTAAGCCTTTAAAAAGCATGCGTGCCTGCAGAGAAACAGTAGTAAATGTCTCCAAAGACACTGCATACCACAGACATCAGAGGGAGGAGGCAGAGCAGAATGAACACACAACTGAGAATTTATTGTCTGAATTCCCAAGAAGGATTGTCTGGGAAGACAGAAAGAGTAAGGGCTCTCAGGTACCAAGCTGAGAAAGTAGTGAATGGTACCCTATTTTGTTATCAGCTTTCCAGTATAAAAAGCAAACTCAGCCTAAATAAACTTGCCTGCATTCCACATGGAGTGAGGTGCCTTGGTGCCATCATTTTTTTAATCATTCCAAGCACCGTCTTCCTGCATGTTTCATTACAACAGATAACAACCAATGTGGGGCATGACTAGACTTTTCTCTGGATAATTGCCATGGAAACAAGGACTGCTGGGTTGGACGGTCCTTGCATTCTGTTGGTGAGTCAAATAATCTTGATCATCAGGGTAATGGGTAATCAGTTGGCTCAGTTAGAGGAATATTTCAAAGTTTTGAAATCCCTGTTCTTTAAATTTTTCTTTAAAAAGTGATATCTGTGGTGATCCTAGAGTTACTAGAAAACTTTTCTCTTTTACAGAAACGTTATTATGTATGCTCTTTGTATTTTTTTGTTTAAAGATTTTATTTATTTATTAATTTATCCCCCCCTTGCTGCTTGTGATCTCTGGGTCAGCTAACCAAGCCATGAGGGCGGGTTTGCCTTCACCAGGAGGCCCCGGGAACTGAAGCCGGGGCCTCCCATATGGTAAACAGGAGCCCTAGTGATTGACCCACAGCCGCTTCACGTATGAATGGTCTTTGTATAGTCTTATTTCTGTTGCTCTTGAACCATTACAGTCAGATGAAAATGAAGATATTAAAATGGATACTGCTATTGCTAACACTGTAGCAGAACAAGCTAATGATAATTTTAATGAAAATATATCTGAAAAAAAAAATGAACAGGAGAACGACCAAGATGGAGTTAGTGTAGGAGGGCACACACTGCAAGCTCCCAGAGCAAGGTGGATTGAGGACAGGGTCCTGCCCGGGGGTCTGCGCTGTGCACGTGTGGAGTGAGAAGCTTGGGACATCTATCTGTGCAGATCAGCGGAGTGGAACGAATGGTGGAGATTCGGAACATAGAAAGAAGCAAGGAAATAAAATAAGAAGAAAAACTGCCAAAGAGAAAACTTAACTCACACGCAGAACCAACAGCTAAATAAAATTCTAGAGCATAGAGAAAAGCTAATCAACTGAACAAACCCATCAAGATAATATAATGACCAGAGGGCAACAGAAAAATACAAATGACTCTGAGAAACTGGAAAACATGGACCAGTCAAATGCACAAAATAAAAACCAGGAAGCAATGCAGTACATCGAACAACTAATCAAAGCTATCCAAACAAATATCATGGACCAACTTAAAGAACTGAAGGAAGAGATTAAGGATATAAAGAAGACACTGGGAGAACATACTGAAGAAATAGCTAACACACCTAAAATGGTAATGGATATGATGGCGAACAAAGTCACAAGTCAAGAAATGAAAAAGATGCTGGACTCACATGGAAGCAGAATTGAACAGACAGAGGAAAGAATTAGTGATATGGAAGACAATACAGTTGAAATCAAAGAAATTGTAGAAAAGATAGACAAAAAGATAGAAAAAACCCAGTATCGTCTCAGGGAATTAACCAATAATGCAAGACACCCAAACATACGCATTATGGGCATCTCAGAAGTAGAAGAGAAGGGAAAGGGAACAGAAGGAGTGTTGAAGGAAGTTATGGCTGAAAATTTCCCAACTCTATTGAGAGAGATGGACGTGCAGATCCAGGAAGCACAGTGCACCCCAAATAGTATAAATCCCAACAGGCCAACTCCAGGACATATACTTGTCAAATTGTCCAATGCTCAAGACAAAGAGAAAATACTCAAGGCAGTAAGAGAAAAGAGAACCATCTCATACAAGGGAAGCACAATAAGAGTAAGTGCTGATTTCTCAGCTGAAACCATGGGGGCAAGAAGACAGTGGTATGACATAGTCAAAACACTAAAAGAAAAAAACTTCCAGCCACAAATTCTCTATCCAGCAAAATTGGCATTCAAAAATGATGGAGAGTTCAAAATATTCACAGATAAACAGCAATTAAGAGAGTATGTAAAGAAGAAACCAGCACTTCAAGAAATATTAAAGGAATCTCTACAAGTTGAAAGGAAAAAACAAAGGAGAGAGAGTTGGAGGAGAGTTTAAAAACAACTGAAAACTCAAAAAGAGAAACAAAACAATATATGACACACATTAACCCAAAGAAAAAATGACTGAAGTAAGAAATTCATTACGAGTAATAACACTGAATGTTAATGGATTAAATTCACCAATCAAAAGACACAGATTGGCAGAATGCATAATAAAATATGATCAATCTATATGCTGTCTACAAGAAACCCACCTTCGGCCCAGGGATTCAAGGAGGCTGAAAGTGAATGGCTGGAAAACAATTTTACAAGCTAACAATAGCCAAAAAAGGGCAGCAGTAGCTATTCTAATATCAGACAAAATAGACTTTAAATGCAAAACTATTGTAAGAGACAAAGATAGACACTACATATTAGTAAAAGTAGTAATCTCTCAAGAAGAGAGAACAATCATCAATATTTACACACCTAATCGAGGTGCCTCAAAATACGTGCGGCAAACTCTGGAAAAACTAAGAGGAGAAATAAATTCTTCTACAATTATAGCAGGGGACTTCAACACACCATTATCATCATTAGACAGAATATCTAGGTAGAGAATTAATCAAGAAACTAAGGCACTCAACAATACATTAGAAGATTTGGACTTAATAGGCATATACAGAACACTACACGCAAATACAATGGGATTTACATTTTTCTCCAGTGCACATGGAACATAATCCAAAATAGACCACATTCTAGGCCACAAAACAACACTCAATGAATTCAGAAAGATTGAGAATATACAAAGTAATTTCTCTGACCACAACGGAATGAAGTTGGAAATAACTAAGGGTCAGAGAAACAGGTTAGGCACAAGGATATGGAAGTTAAACAACTCACTCTTAGACAAACAGTTGGTCAAAGAGGAAATTTCAAAAGAAATCAGTAACTACCTTGAAATTATTGAAAACAACAACACAACATATCAAAACCTATGGGATGCAGTGAAAGCAGTCCTGAGAGGGAACTTCATAGCCATAAATTCATATATTAAAAAAGAAGAAAGAGCTAAAATTGAAGACCTAACTGCACACTTGGAGGAATTGGAAAAACAACAACAAACTAAACCTAAAGGAAGTAGAAAGCGGGAAATAACAAGATTAGAGCAGAACTAAATGAAATAGAGAATAAGAAAGCCCTGGAAACAATAAACTAAACGAAAAGCTGGTTCTTTGAGAATATAAAAAAAATTGACAAACTTTTATCCAGACTACAAAGAAAAAGAGAGAACAGATGCAAATGCATAAAATAAGGAATGAGCAAGGTGATATCACTACTGACCCCACAGAAATAAAGAGTATCATAAGAGGATACTTTGAAAAATTATATGCCAACAAGAATGACAATTTAGAGGAAATGGACAAGTTTCTAGATAGCCACAAACAGCCGACATTGACGAGAGAAGAAATAGATGAACTCAACAGTCCAATTACAAGTAAAGAGATAGACTCAGTCATTAAAAACCTCCCAACTAAGAAGAGTCCAGGACCAGATGGCTTCACAATTGAATGCTACCAAACAGTCCAGAAAGACCTAACACCAATTCTACTTAAGCTCTTCCAAAAAATAGAAATAGAAGGAATATTACCTAACTCATTCTATGATGCCAACATTACCCTAATACCAAAACCAAATAAAGATACCACAAGAAAGGAAAATTACAGACCAATTTCTCTAATGAACCTAGATGCTAAAATCCTTAACCAAATACTTGCTAATCGCATTCAACAACATATCAAAAGATTATACACCATGACCAAGAGGGTTTCATCCCAGGTATGCAAGGATGGCTCAATATAAGAAAATCAATGAATTAATATACCACATAAACAAACTGAAAGAAAAAAATCACATGATCATATCTATATTTGCAGAAAAACCATTCAACAAAATACACCACTCTATCCTCATAAAAACACTAGAAAAGATAGGAATAGATGGAAACTTTCTGAAAATTGATAAAGGGTATATATGAAAAAACCAAAGCTAACATCATTTCAACGGTGAAATCCTAAAAGCCTTCCCTCTGAGATCGGGAACATGACAAGGATGCCCACTATCACCACTACTATTTAACATTGTCTTAGAAGTACTTGCACGAGCACTGAGACAAGAAAAGGACATAAAAGGCATCCAGATTGGAAAAGAAGAAGTAAAAATTTCATTATTTGCAGATGACATGATCCTATACATAGAGAGCCCAGAGAAATCGACAACAAGGCTTCTAGAACTTATAAAGGAGTTCAGTAATGTTGCAGGCTATAAGATCAACGCTCAAAAATCAGTAGCATTTCTGTACACCAATAACCAGCAAACTGAGGAGGAAATCAGGAAAAAAATACCATTTACAATAGTAAACAAAAGAATCAAATAACTAGGAATAAATTTAACTAAAGATGTAAAGGACTTATATACAGAAAACTACACAACACTGTTAAAGGAAATCAAAGAAGACTTAAATAAATGGAAAAATATTCCCTGTTCATGGATGGGAAGACTAAACATCATCAAGATGTCTATCCTACGCAAACTAATCTACAGATTTAATGCAATCCCAATAAAAGTCAACACTATATTTTTTAAGGAACTGGAAAAACTAACCACAAAATATATTTGGAGAGGCAAGAGGCCCCGAATTGCCAAAGATATATTGAAAAAGATAAATGAAGTTGGAGGAATCACATTACCTGACTTTAAAACATACTACAAAGCTACAGTGATCAAAACTGCGTGGTATTGGCAAAAGGATAGACTTACAGACTAATGGAACTGGATTGAGAGTTCTGATATAGATCCTCACATATACAGTCATCAGATATTTGACAAGGCCATGAAGCCCACTCAGTTGGGAGAGAGTGGCCTCTTTAACAAGTGGTGCTTGGAAAACTGGATATCCATATCCTAAAGAATGAGAGAAGAATACCATCTCACACCTTATACAAAAATCAACTCAAGATGGATCAAAGATCTAAATATAAGAGCCAAAACCATAAAAACCTTGGAAGATAATGTAGGGAACCATCTACAGGACCTTGTAATAGGAAATGGTTTCATGAACTTCACAGCCAAAGCATGAGCAGCAAGAGAAAAAAATTAATAAATGGGATCTCCTCAAAATTAAAAACTTCTGCACCACTAAGGATGTTATTAAGAAAATAAAAAGGCAGCCTACCCAATGGGAAAAAATATTCGCAACCATATATCTGATAGGAGCCTAATATCCTGCATATATAAAGAAATCCTTCGCCTCGAAAATAAAAGGACAAACAACCCATTTAAAAAATGGGCAAGTGACCTGAAAAGAAACTTCTCCAAGGAAGAAGTACAAATGGCTAAAAAGCACATGAAAAAATGCTCAACATCACTTGCTATCAGGGAAATGCAAATCAAAACTACAATGAGATACCATCTTACACCCATCAGAATGGCAGCTATTAAAAAAACAGGAGACACTAAAAGTTGGAGAGGATGTGAAGGAATAGGAACACTCATCCACTGCTGGTGGGACTGTGGTATGGTCCAGCCACTGTGAAGGACAGTTTGGCGGCTCCTCAGAAAACTAGCAATAGATCTTCCGTATGATCCAGCAATTCCACTGCTGGATATATACCCAGAAGAACTGAAAACAAAAATACAAACAGATATATGCACACCAATGTTCATAGCGGCATTCTTCACCATTACCTAAAGTTGGAATCAGCCCCGGTGCCCATCAACAGACGAATGGATAAGCAAAATGTGGTACATACATACAATGGAATATTACTCAGCTGTATGAAGGAACAAAGTGCTAATACATGGAATAACGTGGATGAATCTTGAAGACCTTATGTTGAGTGAAGCAAGCCAGGCACTGAAGGATGAACAGTATATGACCTCACTGATCTGAACTGAGGAATGTGAGCAGTCTCTGAGAACCATTGTCTAAAAGATAGGTTAAGAAAGGAGAGTAAGAGAAGAGCAGGCTTTGAGCCATCACCCATATGGACATAATCTATGGTAAAGAGATAGAGTGTGGTTGCATTTTTGGGGATGGGGCAGATGAGTGGTGGTGTTCCTGGGTTTGGTGGTGCAGCCCTGGGCGGTGGGTGGATTAGGAAGGGCAGGTTCAAATCCCCAGTGTATGTAACTGTGAATCTTGACATTCCATGGTTTGGGTGAGGGGTTTATCACGGGCCCTGGGGGGCTGGGGATAAGGGAACAGTCAAGATCTAATGGGTTGTTTGGTGGTCATAGGGAAGGTTTTTCATTTCGTTACAGTAATGGACACAGGACATGGTAAATATCATCAAAATTATTAAACTGTATCATCTAAATTGTAAAAAAAGAAAAAAAATTAATGAACAGGCAAAAACAGATAAACTCATGTCTAATGAAAAGAAAAAAAGTAAAACGGAGGTTATTGAACTTTTCTAGCATTTGTTAAGCCGTCCATTCCAAAAGATAATTTATTGTTTTATAAACCAGCATCTGTGCCTCCTAAGGTATCTACTATTCCATTCTTTACAACATTTGATGACCCTCAAAAGTTTCTGTTTTTGTGCCAGCATCATCGTCTTCAATTATGAAATGTATAGCACAGGGAAATAGAGAAGAAAATTCAGAGGTTTGCAATTTTTCTTTACTTTTCCAGTAGCAGTAACTCAAACTCCAGTAGTTGCTACCAATGCCCCAGAGGGTGTACAATATGAACATGCTCCTATTTTTTTAAAACTATCAATTTTTTTTAAAAGCATGCATTCAATATGGTGCAGTTTCTCCTTATACTCAGAATTGTTGCAGTAAGTGGCACAAGCAATCAGATTAATACACTGTGATTAGGATTTGTTAGCTCAAGCTGTTCTGAATCCAGCAGAAGTTTTACAATTTAAAATTTGATGGGCTGATGAAGCAAATATTGTAGCACATGAAATCAACAGTAAAATTCACCAGTGCCCATTACTGATGAACAAATATTTGGAGCAGGTCCATCGCTGAAATTCCTCGCCAAGCTCAATATGATAATATTGACATTTTGCAAGTGTGATTGTGCTGCCTAGGTGCCTGTCAATGATCTCCAGCCCTAGACAGGCTGTGCATTCATTTTCAAAAATTGTGCGAGGAAATACTGAAACGTATGCTGAATTTGTAGCATGGTGGGAAGATGTAGTCAACAAGAAATTAACTCAATCTGATCTTAAAGAAATGCTTATTCTAATGTTGGCTCTTAATAATGCTAACAGGGAGTGTAATAAGGCTTTATGTCTGATAAAGGCAAATGGAAGTACTTTACAGGATTATATAAAACATGCCAAAACATTGGACCTAATACTTATAACATGAACCTCCTTGAAGATGTTCTAAAGGGACGTAGTCCTGTTGTTAATAATTTAAATTGCTTTATATGTGAAAAACCAGGTCATAGGAAAAATATTGCCAAGCCAAAACTACTGTAAGAGCTCCATTTAGCTACAATAATAAATCAATAACAAATTGCTTGTTTCCGAAATGCTAAAAGGGTTACACTGGGTCAAGGAAGGCCATTCTAAATATCATAAAAATTTTTGTGTCATTTATAAGCCAGGAAAATTCCAAGTAGGCCTTGCTCAAGGACCTCAGATAAACAATATGAAAACATTTCCCTGCCTTGTTCAAATCTGCCCAGTCAGGAACAGAGCAGTTCACTCCAACCTGTAACAGAACTTAAGGCAGTTACCAAAAGCAGTACAGCTGTCTCTCCTTCCTCAGCTGAAACTAAGTTTATTACTCCTTAACCCTAACCCTAAACCTAACTAACCATAACCCTAACCCAAACACTAACCATAAACTTAACAAAACCATAACCATAACACTAACCCTAATCCTAACGCAAAGCCTTACCCTAACACTTACACTAAACCTACTTAAACCTAACCCTTACCCTAACATTAACTAACCCTAACGTAACCCTAACCCTAATCCTAACCCTATCAAAATAGCTTCTTGTACTTTAACCTTATTGTTTCCATAGAGAAACAGGTCTTATCACTTTAAAAAAGAACACAATGTTCGAACCTTCTTTCTCAAAGTCAAATCCTCAAAGATAGCTTTTATTTCAATCTCACATATGTTTGTCTTTTACCTAAATACAGGTAAAATGCTAGCTAAAAATAAATATGTTCATCGGTATAAGTTCAATGAAGTATTTAAAAATGTTGTATAATTAAATGAAATTTTCTAATTTTATAACAATTAAAGTTATAAAATAAAAAGTTCATATGAATAGTTTAAATGTGTATAAAATTACTGAAAATTTAATAATGTTTCCATATAATTTTAAATAAAAATATAATTAATCATAATTTTTAGTTATAACTACAAAAAGAAAGAAGTGATTAAAGGCTGCCAGGGTAGTGCATAACAGTAAAATATAGTGAAATAAAGTAACACCACAGCAGCATGCAGTGGTCCCAAATATTGCCAGTTTCTTTCAAAAAAGTAATATCCAGTTATGTCACTATCACTTTGTTTTAAAACTTGCTAAAGCTTTCTTTAATAATTTCTTTAAAAAGTCAAGCCAGCCCACATTCCCCTTCTTGTAAAATAGCCCAAAATAAATCAAGTTTATATTCAACACGGTAAGCAACAGCCCAAATTATAATCATAAGGTTAAAAACAAAACCAATGCAAGTATTAAAATTACAATATAATGTATTAACCCAAAGCCCAAATAGGAAATACTAATTTGTTTTTACCTATGCCTCAAACTATACAAAAAAAAAAAAAAAAAAAAACGAATTTGAGGTCATTCTAATTATGCTATTAATAATCTTAAATGTTTAAGAAATAAAAGTTTATTCATTGGATGTCTGTTGTTGTATAATCTACTATAGTTGTGAATTATGAATAATAAATACTAATTAATTTTCAAAGAAGTTTTAGGTCACAGCAAAGTCACACACGGAGTGCCTGACACTCCCAGATACCAAACCACCCCCGCTTCCCCACCCCATATTAACTCCCCCTCCTTTTTTTTTTTTTTGGTTGTTAGCATTGTTATAACTGTTATGCAGATAGCAAAATATAGCAACTAAACATTGTCAGTGATTTACAGTATAGTTTACAATTTAGATGATACAGTTAAATAATATTGATGATATTTACCATGTCCTGTGTCCATTACTGAAAGGTAATGAAAAACCTTCCCCATGACCACCAAACAACCCATTAGATCTTGACTGTTCCCTTCTCCCCAGGTAGGGAGGGGATGAGCAGTTGAAATACAGGGGATTCTTTG
Organism: Tolypeutes matacus; assembly: GCA_026826555.1. Classification (NCBI taxonomy): domain Eukaryota; kingdom Metazoa; phylum Chordata; class Mammalia; order Cingulata; family Chlamyphoridae; genus Tolypeutes; species Tolypeutes matacus. The sequence goes on along the minus strand of JAKSZT010054073.1, from coordinate 994 downwards.
GGAGTTGGAGGTTGTCCTGAGTACTGTTGTGGCAATGGATGTAGGCCATTTTAAATCAGCACACACCACTCAGAACTGAGTGGGAGAGAGTGTGGTCTACAGTGTGAACTGTGGTCTATGGTTGGTGGCAAGGCTCCAGGATGTGTAAGTTCATTGAGGTTGGTGGGCCACACTTGTGGGAGATGTTTGTGTGGGATGTGGTGGGAGGTGTGGGAGGTGGGCAACATGGGAATCCCAGTGGGTTCCATGTAATATTTTAGGTAATCTAAGTACCTCTTAAAATATATGTATATATATATATATATAAATAACATTTTTGTAAGCAAATACACATATATGCACATATATTTATATATCATTATGCAAATGTTTGTATGTATTGGGAGAATTTTGATTTTTACCCATAATAATAAAAAATATATATATATATATATATATATATATATATATATA
>JAKSZT010054072.1:1598597-1626359 GCA_026826555.1 Tolypeutes matacus | reverse complement strand
CTGCTTCAGCTGTCCTTTGCCTTGTCTTTTGTATTCAATTCCCCACCCACCAAGGGGTGGGGCTCAACGCCCTAATCCTAACCTATTCATGCCCAGATTAACAGATCAGTTTACAAGCATGTTTCAATTATATTTTTGGATTTCATAATTACATCAAATTCCCCAACGGTTACACTAGGTAAGGAAAAAAGAATGAAGACAAAGAGTTTTGCCAGTTTAACCTACATGGTAGTCCTCCCCTTTACGTGTAATGAGTGTGAAATTTTCTTGGAAATTCAACCTAAAGAGATACTTGAGATTTAATCTTTCAGAGAAACCATTTGGGATTTCATGAATTTGGGAAAGCTAGAGTTCCATCAAAGAAACATGCTGAAGTAAAACCCTGTGTATGTAAGGAATATTGGAAATCTTTCAGCCAGGCATTAAATCTCATTGAGCATAAAATATTCATACATTAGTTAGTATTGTAATGAATATGGGGATCCTTCCATCTGAAACAAAACCTCATGGAATATGAGAAAATTCAAACTAGAGAGAAATCATATAAGTGTCCGGAATGTAGTCTGCTCCTTATAGTCATTGTTTACTCCTTATTTTGAAAGCCTTAAAGGGTAACAAGCATTAACCAAGGACACAGGGAGCAAGAGGGGTCACCTAAATCTGGGAGAAATGAGATCTCATGAAGCAGTGGCTGTACATGTGTGTGGACATCATTGAGCAAATGGGGTCTTGACCACCAATGCACTGGTCCCTAGAATGGTCCCCAGAAAGACTCAATATACTGTGCATTCTCCACCAAATCTTAGTTCCCAAACCTGGTTTTTAACTCAGAGAGTTGTGCCATCCACTAAGTCTTAGTGCACAGGTTTTGCTTGGGGGTTGTGGTGAAGGAGGCAGGCTGTAAAATTGAAAGCACCTAATTTCTTCTCCAAAGAACTGATTACATTTACAACAGAATGGAAAAACTCAAGCCTAAGGTGCTCTCAAAAGCAGTGGAGATCATAGAAGGCCTGAGATTTAATTCATCTCAATTCTTCAGGAAGAAATGAAGTATATAATTTTACAGATTATTAAAAAGTAATAAAGTTTGCTAGCAGCAACTCACTTTAAAAGAAATGTAAAAGAATATTCTCCAGGCAGAAAGAAAATAATCTCAGAAGGTTCAAGATTCAGGATGGATAGAAGAACAATATCTGTTAATTAAGTTCATATATATAAATGGCTATTGAAAGGATAAAGTAAGAATGATATCCGTGGCCTAGGATATCAACACAGTGTACAAATACACCATAAAATAATATATAGCATAATATGGGAAAATGGATATGTAGCAGTTGGATATCGTTATGAATTCCAAAAATAGATATGGGATTATGCTTGTAAACAGGTCTGTTAATGTGGGCATGATTAAGGTCAGATAAGGCCGTTGACCGGGACAGTCAGTAGGGCATAGAGCCCTGCCCTTTTGTGGGTGCAGTCTCAAACATAAAAAGACATGGCAAATGACAGAGCTGGAGTAGTTTTTGAAGTTGGAGTTCTGATGAGCAAGGACAGAAGGTCCAATGGAAAGAGACAAGCCATTCAACCGACAGTTCAAAGCTGACCTTGGGAAGAGAGGCAAAGTTTAGAGTGCCTCAAAGTCTATTGGAGACCTTGTTGAGGAAGGAGAAGAGCAGAGCCCAGAGATGAACACAGCCCTGGGAAGAGACGAACTCAGGAAGCCTGAACCCTGGCAAATGTCGGCAGCTGTCTTGTTCCAAGAGCAGTTAAGAGACTTTGGTGAAAGAAGAAACTTATGCTTTTTGGCCTGATAACTGTAAGGTTCTACCCCAACTAAATACCCTTTATAAAGACCAACAGATTTCTGGTATTTTGCATCAGCACTCCTTTGGCTGACTAATAGAGAATATAACGTGTTTTAAAAGACATTATTTAACAAAGCAATAACAAATAATAAGTTCATATTTGGAAAAGCAAGCTAAAGTGTTATAATTCCCTTGGTAAACTTTAAGGTATATCAAATACTGCATCTCATCCAAATAAATAGAAGAAAAAAAATAGAAAAAAAATAGTCAGTTTCAAACAAAGTATTCAGGATTTCCTTGGTTGCCATTTTGGCCTTTGTTCTGGGGCGACCTTTCTTGTGCATTTTTGGAAGCAGAAACTTTCTTACCCTTCAGAAGCCTGAAGATTCCAAGGTTGACTTATGGGGTGCGGTTTTGTCTCCATCCTAAATCAAGTGTTTTATCACTTCCCCATTTCCTAGTTATGAAGTCACGAAATTGGATATGATGCTCATTTGAAGCAAGAAGAGCCATGGATAATAGAACAAATAAAAAGGAGAAACCATTGTGCTTCCCATATTGTACACTTAGATGATTGGTATTGGATCTTTCCTCTTTTCTAATGAATGATTCAATGCCATAAATTTCCCTCTGAGCACTGCTTCTGCTGCACCCCACATACTATGAAGAAGCATAGGACATTAAGAAGCAGAAAGAGCCACATAAAAAAAGCTTGTGAGTGAAGCTATAACTACTTCCACATCAGTACAGGCTTAAGATGAAGGCAGAGAATATAAGAAAGTTGGGAAAGTATGTTCTCTGTCTGCACCATTGTTTCCTCAAAATAACACTTCTATGAATGTAACTTCACTTTGAAGGATTTTGCATCATGCTTACCTAAGCACGAGGGAATCAATGTAAGGAAAAAAGAATGAAGACAATGAGTTTTGCCAAGTTGCCCTACATCATAGTCTTCCCCTTTAAGTGTAAGGAGTATGAAGTTTTCTTTGAAATTCATCCTCATGAGATACATGAGAATTAATCCTTCAGAGAAACCATTTGGTTTTCATGAATTTGGGAAAGACAGTGTCACATGAAAGAAACATGCATGGGGTAAAATCCTGTGTATTTAAGAAATACTGGAAATCCTTCAGCCAGGCATTAAATCTCATTGAGCATGAAATATTCACACATTAGTTATTATTGTAACGAACATGGGAATGATTCCACCTGAAACAAAACCTCATGGAATATGAGAAAATTCACCTAGAGAGAAACTGTATGAGTGTCCTGAATGTAGTCAGCTCTTTACAGTCATGTTTTACTACTAATTTTAAAAGCTATATAGGGGAACAAGCATAAAAATGTAATGAATGTGGGAAAGTTTTCAACCTGACAGGAAACATCTTTATTTATTAGAGAATTCTTACTGAAGGAAATCATAAATATATGGGAAAGCTTTCATTCAAATGTCAAATCTCAGATACAAGAGATTTCCTACTGCAAAGAAACCCTATGCATGAAAGGCATGTGAAAAAGCCTTTAGGTACAAATCATATTTCATCGGGCATAATGCCCTGCACATAGAGGGTACATCTGGCTTTCAGGTGGGCAAAAGGTAAGAGACTCACACATTATTGGCCAAACTCCAGAGCGAATTTGGCTAGGGTTTCTTTCAAGGTGCGGTTCAACCTTTCAAACTGTCCTGAACTTTGGGCCTGAAATGCACAGTGTAGTTTCCAATTTATACCCAGGGCTTTAGCCAATTATTGAGTCACCTGTGCTATGAAGGCTGGACCGTTACTGACCCTTTTCTAAGAGGAAGCCCAATTCTTGGAATGATTTCTGCTATCAGATTCTTATCTACTACCCTGGCTGTTTTGTTTTTAGTCGGGTAGTATTCCATCCATCACAAAATAATATCTCCCAGCACCAGGAGATACTTATACCCATATTTTCCCAAATTTATTTCAGTAAAATCTATCTCTCAATGCTCCCCTGGTCCAATCTCTTGGAACCTAGTTCCCACTGGAGCTTGGGCACCTCCTCTTTGATTTACTCTGGCACAGATTTCACATCTTGATGTGATGCTTTTGCTGATTTTAGACAAACCTGGGAAATAAAAGTCTCTTTTTATTAGTTCTATTAATTTAGTGCCACCCATATGTGTGGTGTCGTGCAGCCTTTTGATTAATTGTCTTCCCACTGCTTCAGGTAGTTATGTCCTGCCATCAGGCAGGACTAACCCACTTCTGTGGAAATTTTAGCTCTTAGAACTTCCCCCTGCTTGATGTCTTCTGAGGAGTAGCGTAGTACTGGGTGTTCCCAGCTAGGGACTGTCAGGAGCATTTGGGCAGGGTTGAGCAGTAGGGAGGTGGTGGCTTGCACGACTTCATCTGCTAGTCAGTTGCCTTCAGCCTGTGGGAAGTTTCCCTTCTTGTGTCCCATTCCTTGAACAATGGCTACTCGGTCAGGTAACCAAATGGCTTCTAATAATGCTAGGACTTCAGCTCTATTTTTAATCTCTTTTCCTCCAGATGTTAGGAATCCTCGCTCTTGGTACAGTGCACCATGTACATGGACTGTAGCAAAGGCATAGCGACTGTCCATTTAAATATTGTCAGTTTGGTCTTTTGCCAATCTTAAAGCCTGAGTAAGGGCTATTAGTTTGGCCCATTGGGCAGAGGTGCCATGTCTTAAATATTGAGCCCAGATAGTCTTGCGTGGCTCTAGTATAGCTTCTCCTGCATAACGGATTCTGTCCTTAACAAAACTGCTGTCATTTGGGTAGAAATTATTGGAAGCCTCCAGCAAAGTCACATCAGTGAGGTCTGTGCATAGCCCTGTAAGGGTTTCCAGCAAGTGTAAGCATTTGTGGGCTACTGGGAGGGCACTAGAGTCAGGGAGCAGAGTGGCTGGATTTAATGCCTCCGTTTTTTAGAATACCACACAGGGTGGGATCATCATTAACACTTGATATTGCATGATTCTGGCATTAGCTATCCAGCAGTCCGGGGGACTGTGGAGGAGGGATTCTACCGAATGTTGGGCCATTACCAACAGATTTTGGCCAAAGGTTAACTTAGAGGCTTCCTTAACTAAAAGGTCAGTGGCCACGACAGCTCTTAGGCAGTTGGGCCATCCGGCAGCTACATAGCCCTGTTTTTTTGAGAGGTACGCTACTGGTCAGTGCCAAGGCCCAATGGACTATGTTAAGACTCCTTTTCCAAACCCCTGACTTTCATCAACAAATAGATGAAAGGGTTTGGACAAGTCAGGTAACCCGAGGGTGTGGGCACTCACCAGAGCTGTCTTCAGGCAGGTAAAAGCTTCCTGCTGCTTGTTGGTTCACAACAAGTCACTTCTCTTGCCTGCCATTGTGGCATAAAGAGGCTTAGCAATTTCTGCAAATGTGGGGATCCACAGGCTGCAAAATCCCACCATGCCAAGAAATTCATGTACCTGTCATTTCAAGGTTGGCTCATGGATGCCCAATACATCTTGTATCCTGTTGCGTGAAAGTCGCTGCTTCCCTTTTTCTCAGATGTATCCAATATATGTTATGGAGTGGGAGCAGACCTGAGTCTTTTTGGTGGATACACGATATCCCATTTTTGCTAAGGTTTTGAGTAGGCTGAGAGTTTCCACTTTGCAAGAATCTGAGTCTGGTGTGGCTAGAAGGAGGATATCTACATACTGAAGTAGGGTAACACCTGGATGTTGCTCTCTGAAGGGGAACAAATCTCGCCCAAAGCCTCTCCAAACAAGATGGGAGAGTTTTTGAATCCTTGGGTAAACCTGGTCCACATCAGCTGCCCACTTTCACGGGCTGAGGGTCTTCAAAGGAAAATATGGTCTAACTAACCAGTGCCAAAGGTATAGTAAAAATGCATTTTTAAAATGTAGGACAGTGTAGGTAGTATGTTTTAGAGGGAGCTGGCTTAGAAGCATGTATGGGTTACGGATGGCAGGGTGTGTTTTTTCAACCCTCTTATTTACTTCTCTAAGATCCTGTATGGGCCGATAATCTGTGCTCTCTGGCTTTTGCACAGGAAGTAATGGGTTGTTCCAAGGGGACTGGCAAGGAATAAGAATACCTGCATCGAGTAGACGGTTGATGTGTTTTTCAATTTCAGTCCTGGCTTTGTGGCTGATTGCATATTGCCATACCCAGATGAGGAGTGATGTGCTGATTACTTTCACCACCATGGGGGCCTGATGCTGAGACAGCCTAGGGGGTTTGTCTCAGCTCACACTCACAGAACTAGGTGCTACAATTCTTATACCAACCAATTAGCCACTGGCATTGTCTCAAGGCCTGTTAGGAGATATTCTTTTGAGATAGGGCAGGTTGCTAGGAGGGTCTATGCTTGAGTGCCAACATTAGTTTTGTCTCACCATCCCGGATGGAGATGGTGGCTTTCAATTTTTGTAGCAAGTCTCATCACAGCAGGGGAAGTGACAGCCAGGCATAAGGAGGAAAAAGTGGGTGACAGTCCCAGATCCAAGATTAATGGTCCATGTGGTGGTCCAGGGATAAGAGTGTATCTTCCCGGTGGCCCCATGATCTCAACTATGTTCAGCTTTAAAGGGACCAGGGTCCAATTTTAGGGCAGAGTTTGTAGACCCTGTATCAACCAGGAAGTTAACAGGGCTGCCCCAGACTGTTAGTTTCACCATGGGCTCCCAGGGACCTAGTAAGCCCTGGGTCTGGGGACTGCCTGGCATCAGGGGCATTCATTTTTCCAGTGCCCTAGTTTTGCAGTAAGCACACTGGTACTTTTGCTTTCCTGGTCTTCCTTGCCTTGGCTTTCTCTGGTTCCCAGAGAATCCATGGGTGGAAGAGGCCCTAGCACACTCTGTTGTCATTGTGCTCAGCAGGACCTTTACCACCTTCTTGGTTTTTAGAGTATCATCATCCTCCTTATTGTTATACACTTTCTGTGCCACCTCCATGAGTTCAGATAATAGCTTCACTTCAAACCCCTCTAGCCTTTACAGTTTCTTTCATAGATCAGGAGCATACTGCAACACAAATGCAATATTTAAAGCCCTAAAATTTTCAGGTGCCTCAGAGTTTATAGGGGTGTAATTTTTTAGGCCTCCATTAGATGCTCTAAAAAGGCAGAGGGTGACTCATTAGGGCTTGGGTGGTTTTACTCACCTTAGAAAGATTCATTGGCTTTCTGGCAGCAGCTCAAAGGCCATGTCGGAGAGTCTGGTGAAACCATTCAAGATCCTCCTTAACTTGATCCTGACTGTAATATCAGTCTGTTCTGGTAGAGGGGAAAACAGTTTCTATTTGGGTAGGTTCAGTAGTGGTTTGGCCATCTTGACCCATGATGCTTTTTACAGCCTCCCTCCGGATATGATCTCTGTCCTCCGAAATGAATAGGACTTGTAACAGTTGCTCGCAGTTGTCCCAGAAGCGATTAAGGGTGAAAAAGATAGTTTCTAGGAGAGAAATTAAGCCGTGGGTTTTTCCTGAGAATGGAGGATTTTGATTTTTCTAGTTATACAGGTCTGTAGATGAAAAGGGGACATATATCATGAATGGGATAACTTCATCACTCAGGCATGGACATGCTTGTTGGAGGGGCAGTAAGGGGAGTGAGTCATGCAAGTTGTGGGGATCTGCACAAGCCTGATACTGGGTGACCCTTCACATAAGGGATGGCTGGTTAGAATGGTTTCAGCAGGTGTGGGGAGTGGAGGGTATAGACTGTCTGTTCATGACAGGTTTAGAGGGAAAGGAGATGGAGGAGTGTACTGGGAGGGGGCAGATAGAGGGGGATTAGAGGTAGATTGGGGGATGGGTAGGTAAGGGGGTGGTTCATCAGGAGCATCTTGCAAGACTGAAGGACTGGGGTTCTTAATAGGAGCATTCAATGGATGTTGGGGCTCTGGCTGAGCCATGCACCTTTGTGCTACAAGACAAATTTTTAATTTCTTGGGAGTGTCGGTAAAAGATCTTTCGACACATCAATGTAAGGAATCTGGTCTGGGTGATCAGGTTTGCCATAGATGACCCTCTGGATGTTGTAGACTGTTGGGAGGTCCGTCGTTCCTTCAGATGGCCAGCCCACACCAAAAGTGAGCCACTCCAAATTGCAGAGGGTTTGGAGGGTCCCCAGGTTGAACTTGGCTCCATATGAAGCTGCTGCCTTCTTGAATTCTTGAAAGTTATTTTGAAAACAGGCAAGGGATGTGGTAGGACTTGAGGAATATTGACCCATAGTAACAATGAAATGGAGCACAGAACAGAAACTGAGCAGAAACCTTACAGAGAGACAGCCAGCTACACACACATGCACACGAACCTTGAGACTATTCTGAAGCCCCGGGTGACGTCTCACCTAGTGGCCAGGCTGTGGGAGTAGAGGCGCATCTGGCAACCCAACGGCCTCCCCAGGATCCAGACTTACCAAAAGAGAACAGAATTGGCGGTTCCTTAGGTCGAATTAATAATCTCTTGTGCAGATTCTGGCCAGACTGAGGGCCTACTGGGGCTGCGGAACATTCCTCAGAGGCTTTCCCCCTGAAAGTCTCAGTGTTGCCGGCTCTGGTATATCTCTCTGGGGCCTCCAGAATGAAGTAGAACACTGCATATAAATAACAACTCCCAGGAGAAAAATTTAATGGAAACTTTATTAAGGGCCAGAGTGTCCTCTTTAGCAAGAGTCGTGCCTAAAATCTGGAGGCTGCAGCCGTTATAGGCTTTCTTCCCATGGGTGCCAAACTTTCCTGTGCATGCCAAGAGACAGGATTGCTCGGTTTAAACATATACATTTCTATATAGGGTTCTGAGCAAAGCAAGCAACAGAGTTACAGAAGCGAATATTTGCTGTTAGCATCTCAGGAGGGGGGGTGATTGTCCTTTTCCCAGCATAAGTAGCGCCATTTCCCCTTTGGGCCCACCATTCCCCCTTTGGGCCTTGATGGGTGTCCAGGTTTGTAACGACCACACATAATTTATAAGCTTTGGGTTCCTGCTGGGGAGAATGGGAGTGGTCTTGTTTCCTTTACAATTACTCCTGGGAATGATCCAAAGAAAAACTCAATATACTGTGCTTTCTCCCCCAAATCTTAACTCCAAAATCAGGTGTGTAACTCAGAGAGGTGTACCTTTATTCCCATCCCCAGAGCAAGAGCACACAGATTGGGCCTGGGGTGTGAGGGGGCAGGAAGCAGGCTATAAAACTGAAAGACCCTATTTTCTTCTCCAAAGAACTGATTATATTTACAATAGAATGGAGAAATTCAACCTTTGGGGAGTTCTCAAATGCAGTGGAATCATAGAGGCCTGAGATTTAATTCATTTCAATCCTTCAGGAAGAATTAAAATAAATACTTTTATAGATGAGCAAAAACTAATAAAGTTTGTAGGCAGCAACTCACTTTAAAAGAAATGTAAAAGAATATTCTTCAGGCAGAAAGAAAATAATCCCAGAAGGTTCAAGATTCAGGATGGACTGAAGAACAATATCTGTTAATTAAATTAATATATATGAATGACAATTGAATGGATAAAGGAATAATGATATACATGGCCTAGGACATCAATAAAGTGTTCAAATGCACCATAAAATAATATATAGCATAAGATGGAGAAATGGATATGTAGCAGTTGGATATCATTATGAATTCCAAAAATAGATATTGGAATATTCTTATAAACTGTTATGTTAATCTGGGCATGATTAAGTTATGAAAAGGGAGTTGAATGGGTCAGAGTCGGTAGGGCTTTGAGCCCTGTACCTTGGTGGGTGTGTTCTCAGACATAAAAAGACATGGCAAAGGACAGAGTTGGAATAGTTTTTGAGGTTGCAGTTCTGATGGGCAACAACAGAAGGCCCCGCGGTAAAGAGACAAGCGATTCACCTGACAGTTCACAGTTGGCCTTGTGGAAAGAGGCAAATCTTAGAGAGCCTCATTGTCCACAGCAGACCTTGTGGAGGAAACAGAGGAGATGAGCCCAGAGAGAAACTCAGCCATGAGAAGAGAGGAACCAAAGAAGTCTGAACCCTGGCAAATGTAGGCAGCTGTCTTGCTCCAAGTTGGTGCAAGACTTTGGTGAAGGAAGAATCTTATGCTTTCTAGCCTGGTAACTAAGCTTCTAACCCAAATAAATACACTTTATAAAGAGCAACAGATTTATGATATTTTGCATCAGCACCCCTTTGGCTGACTAATACAAGATATAAAATGTTTAAAAATATATTACTTGGCAAGTCAATAACAAATAATAAATGCAGATTTGGCAAGGGAAGAAAAGTGTTATAATTTCCTTGGTAAACTTTAAAGAATATTAAATAGTGCATCTCATTCAAATAAATAGAAAAAAAATTGAGCAAAAATAGTCAGTGCAAAGAAAGTCTTCAGGATTTCCTGGGTTGCCAATTTGGCTTTGTTCTGAGGTGACCTTACTCATGCATCTTTGGAAGCGGCACCTTTCTTATCCTTCAGAAGAATTAAGGAAACATGGTTGATTTATGGGGTGTTTTTTTGTCTCCATCGTAAATCAAGTGGTGTATCAGTGCCCCATTTCCATGTTATGAAGTCACCAAACTGGATGTGATGCTCATTTGAGGCAAGAAGAGCCATGAATGATAGAATTAAAAAACAGGAGATATTGTTTCACTTCCAAAATTGGATGCTTAGATGATTGATATTGGATCTTTCCTGTTTTCGAGTGAATGCATTCAATGCTCTAAATTTCCCTCTAAGCACTGCTTTTGCTGCACCACACAAATGATGAAGAAGCATAGGACATTAGAGAAGCAGAAAGAAGCACCTAACAAAAGGCTTGTGAGTGAAGCTATATCCACTTCAACAACAGTAGTCTTAAGATGTAGGCAGAGAATGTAAGAAAGTTGGGAAAATATGTTCTTTGATGGCAAACATTATTTCCTCACAATAACACTTCTATGAATGTAACTTCACTTTGAAGGCATTTTCACCATGTTTACCTAAGCATGAGGATATCTATGTAAAGAAAAAGAATGAAGACAATGAGTTTGCCAGGTTGGCCAACATCGTAGACTTCCCCTTTAAGTGTAAGGAGTATGAAGTTTTCTTTGAAATTCTACCTCATGTGATACATGAGAATTAATCCTTCAGATAAACCATTTGGTTTTCATGAATTTGTGAAAGACATAGTCAAATGAAAGAAACATGCAGGAGTAAAACCCTGTGTATTTAAGGAATACTGGAAATCCTTCAGCCAGGCATTAAATCTCCTTGAGCATGAAATATTCACACATTAGTTATCATTGTAATGAACATAGGAATGCTTCACCTGGAACAAAACCTCATGGAATATGAGAAAATTCAAACTAGAGAGAAACTATATGAGTGTTCTCAATGTAGTCTGCTCTTTACAGTCATGTTTTACTCCTCTTTTTAAAAGCCATACAAGGGTACAAGAATAGAAATGTAATACATGTGGGAAAGTTTTCAACCTGACAGAAAACCTCTTTATTTATCAGAAAATTCTTACTGAAGAGAAATCATATATATGTGGGAAAGTATTAATTCAAATGTCAATTCTCAGATACAAGAGATTTCCTACTGCAAAGAAACCCTATGCATGATAGGCATGTGAAAAAGCCTTTTGGTACAAATCATATCTCACAGAACATGAAAAAATTCATAGTGGACAAAAACAAAATGAATGTAAAGAATGCAGAAAAGCCTTCACCCAAAAGAATTTGTTCCTTAAACATCAGAGTATTCGCCCTGGAGAAAATCCCTATATATAAAATGAATGTGGAAATGCATTCAACCAGAAGGAAAACCTCGTTAACCATCTGAGAATACATATTGCAGAGAAACACTATGAATGTGATGGACATGGGAAATTTTCATTGAGAAATCAAACCTCCTTACACACCAGAGAAGACAAACTGGAGAGAAACCCTATATATGTAAGGAATATAGGAAAGCCTACATTAGATAATCAAATCTCACTGACCATGAGAAAATTCATAGTGGAGGGAAGCACTATAATTGTAAGGAATGTGGAATAGCCTTCACCAGAGGCAGCATCTCCTTAAACATTACAACATTCATACTGGAGAGAAGCCCTGTGAATGTAATGAATGTAACTCTCCAAAGAATCTCCCCCTGCAGTCTGTGCAACTGGTTGCCAATCTTTTAAGGAAGTGGCTGTGACTGTGCAATTTAGGATGTCTTTCTCCTCTTGGAAAAGTACGCTTGCAGTTTGTTCTGAGAACTGTTCCTCCCACATCTTCTTCCACACTCATCAATGTTCAATTTTTTACCACTAATTTATGCATCAGAAGATTTATCTTAGTTTATGTAAAGATGGGGTTTTCATTTATTTCAGATTTACTTGGTTGTTTTTATTGTTTCTTCAATCCATTAAATTCTGTGTAAGCATATGAAAAATATCATTTTAAAATTAATGCTTCCCATTTTTGTAGTATTTTCTTATAAGGCACCTGAAACATTTATATTTTTTCAGTTTCTTCACCTGAGCCTGACGTGGATTCAGGTTTACCAGCCACTGAACTACAGTGTCCTGCTTTCTACTTCATTCTAATTTTTATTATTATTTTAAATCTGAAATGATCCTTTCATAATTAGATGATATACTCTAATATCAAGTATTTTAAGAAATTAGAAAATTTATTCATATTTTTAAGCTGAACTCTAATATTTTTCTCATATGTGACAGGATGTGGGATGAATGAAACTAGAGGATGCATGTATTTACAAACAGAAATATCTACCCCAAAAATCTGCCAATGCATATAATTCTGAGGAGGGAGGAATGGGTGCTGAGGATAGAAAAAGAATTTGGCTGTTTGCCATAAAAGACAAATTATTTTTATTCCCTTTGCACTGATAATTTCATTATAATTAAAAAGAAATTATCAAAATAGTACAAAATGATATAATCCAAAGAATTTGGTTTGAAGATATTGATTTCTATCTGCAACATTACTTGGGGGAACTAACCCTCACAAATTGCAAATACATTCGCCCATAAAGGAAAAGAGGTCACTCCCCTTGGCCCCCTCCCCAACTGCCTGGACTGTGGTGGCCTCCCACAGCAAGAGGGAGCATGGAACAAGAGGAGCATAGACACGACCGTGTGAAGTCCACACTGCTCTCTACACGTGTCCGGTTAGAGAGCTGTTAGCACCACAGGAGAAGACTGACTTCCTGCTGCTTACTCCAAAGTGAAGACTGGCTACAGTGACTCACATCAGTAACTGACACTGTGAGTGCTGAGCATGGCTTTCTCCCTGTCCTCTTTTGTGGATCAAGAACCTATGATGATGGTTTTCATTGGGGCTCTGAGAGTTTGGTTCCCAAACAGGACATTTCCCCTCATTGCTTTTTCTTTAGTTGCCCCAAGATTGGAGAAGGTGAATGTAGAAATGGAAGCTGGAGAGCTGAGTCTGTGCCTGAGATCCAGGAGGGGTACAGTAAGAGCAGCTTCCTCAGAGGGTCCAAGATGGGGGCCAAGGGAAGTAGGGAAGAGCAAAAGGAGGAGGAGTAAGAAGCCTCCCGTCTGTGCCCTGATGTCTCTGCTGCTCCAGACCCTTGATCCCATGCTTTTATTTTCTCCTGCCCACCTGGCCAACCACTGCCTGAGGCAGGTACATCAAACTGGGGCATCTGTGTCTTTATATTAGTCCCCAAACCATGTGACTCTCCTACCTGACACCCTGTCTTGCAGTACTTGCTGGCCAAGTGCCCTTCCCCCTCCATCTTACCAGTATTCATTCCCACCTACTCTGGAGACACCCACAGTTTGCAGGTGAATTCACTGGGCAGCATCACACTGCGATTTGCAACAGAACACTTCTCCAACCCTGTGTCCCTAGCTATTTGAGTTTTTCAAGCACTGCTAATGCAAAATACCAGAAGTAGGTTGGGTGTTATTGGAATATATGAGGGTTAAAGCTTACAGTTCTGAGGCTGTGAAAATATCCAAATCAAGACATAATCAAAAATTAATAATGGTTAGCTGCTGCTGGAATCCTGCCAAGGCAAAATATTGGACCTGCTTGTCTCTTTCTGCCTTCTCCTCTAAACTCACTTTCTCCCTGTGCTCAGCAGTGGGCCATCAGACACAATTGCTCACACCTAACCCTTCTCCTCTGACCTTTATGTCTTTAGCTTCAGGCTGCTCAGTGACTCCAGCCCCTGGCCTCTCCCTTAGACTTTCAGGGATTCTGTGTCTCTCCAAACCTATAAGAGATCCTGGATCCCTCTACCACATGGCTGGGTAAATATGGCAGAACTTTTTCTCTGTGTGTTTCATGTATATAGGACTTCAGCACAATGATTGTGGTCCATCCTTGTGTCTGAAATCTAATTAGAGACCCTTACCTAACTAAAGCAATCTAACAAAAGGTGACCTAATTGAAAGGTCCCTTATCTGAATCTAACCAAAATGTCCTGCAAACAAACACTTACACAGACAGCAATGGGTTAGTAAGATGATACTTTTCCAGGGCTTACACAAGACTCAAACAAGGGCATTAACCTAGGGCACACGGATCAATAGGGGTCTCCTAAGTCCCGGATAAATGGGAACTCATGAAACAGTGTCTGTACTTTGGGTGTGGCCATCATTGAGCAAAATGAGGGGCTGAACACCATTGCAATAGTCCCTAGAATGCTCCCAAGAAGAACTCAATATACTGTGCTTTCACCACAAAATCTTAGCTCCAAAATCAAGTGTGTAACTTAGAGAACTGTGCCATCATTCTTATCACCAGAGCCAGAGCCCACAGATTTTGCTGTGGAAGGGGGCTGGAAGCAAGCTGTAAAACTAAAAGCACCTAATTTCTTCTCTAAATAACTGATTACATTTACAACAGAATGGAGAAATTCAACCCTAAGTGTGCTCTCAATAGCAGTGGAGATTGTAGAGGGCCTGAGAATTAATTCATCTCAATCCTTCAGGAAGAAGTGAAATAAATACTTTTAGAAATGAGTAAAAACTAATAAAGTTTGCTAGCAGCAACTCACTTTTAAAGAAATATAAAAGAAAATTCTTCAGGAAGAAAAAAATATTCTCACAAGGTTTAAGATTCAGGATGGATTGAAGAACAATATATTTTAATTAAATTCATATACCAAAATGACTATTGAATCGATAAAGTAATAATGATATCCGTGGCCTAGGACATCAATAAAGTGTTCAAATACACCATAAAATAATATATAACATGAGATGGATAACTGGATATGTAGCAGTGTGATATCGTTATGACTTCCAAAAATGTATATGAGATGATGTCTGTTAATCTGGGCATGATAAAGTTCTTATTAGGACATTGACTGGGCCACAGTCCATAGGGTGTTTGAGCCCCACCCATTGGTGGGTGGGGTCTCAATCATAAGAAGACATGGCAATGGAAAGAAGGAGTAGTTTTTGATGTTGGAGTTCTGATTAGCAAAGACAGGAGGCTCTGGGGAAAGCGACAAGCCATTCACCTGACAGTTCACAGCTGGCTTTGTGGTGACAGACAAAGCTTAGAGAGCCTCATAGTCTAAAGCTGACCTTGAGGAGGAAACAGAGGAGATGAGCTCAGGGAGAAATGCAGCCCTGGGAAGAGAGGAACCCAATAACCCTGAACACCGGCAAATGTTGGCAGCTGTCTTGCTCCAAGACAGTGCAACAGACTTTTGTTAAAGAAGAAATTATGCTTTATGGCCTGGTAACAGGAAGCTAATACCACAGATAAATAAACTTTATAAAGTCCATGAAATTTCTGGTGTTTTGCATAAGCACCCCTTTTTCTGACTAATACAGGATATAAAATGTTTTAAAACACATTATTTGGCAAGTCAATAACAATAAGTGCAGATTTGGGAAAGCAAGCAAAAGTGTTTTAATTTTTATGGTAAACTTTACAGAAAATTAAATAGTACATCCTATCGAAATAAATAGGAGGGAAAAAATTGAATAAAAATTGTCAGTCCAAAACAAAGTGTTCAGGATTTCCTGGGTTGCCATTTTGGCCTTTGTTCTGGGGCCACCTTACTCGTGCATTTTGGAAGCTGTAGATTTCTTATCCTTCAGAAGCCTGAATGTTCCAGGGTTGATTTATGAGGTGTTGTTTTGTCCCCATCCTTAATCAAGTACTGTATCACTTCCACATTTCCTTGTTATGAAGTCACCAAACTGGATGTTATACTCATTTGAAGCAAGAAGAGCCATGAGTGATAGAACAAATAAAAATGAGATATTGTTGCACTTCCCAAATTGGACACTTAGATGATTGATATTGGATATTTCCTCTTTTCTAATGAATGCACTCAATGCTATAAATTTCCCTTTAAGCACTTTTTTTGTTGCACCCCGCAAATTATGAAGAAGCATAGGACTTTAAGAAGCAGAAAGATCCACATAACAAATGGCTTTGAGTGAAGCTATATCCACTTCCACAACAGTACAGACTTAAGATGAAGGAAGAGAATGTAAGAAAGTTGGGAAAACCTCTTCTGTGACCACAAACATTGTTTCCCAAAATAACACTTCTATGAATGTAAATTCACTTGGAAGGAATTTGCCTCATGCTTACCTAAGCATGAGGGTATCTATGTAATGAAAAAGAATAAAGACAATGAGTTTTGCCAGTTTGACCCACACGGTAGTCCTCCCCTTTAGGTGTAATGTGTGTGAAATTTTCTTGGAAATTCAACCTCATGAGATACCTGAGAATTAACCCTTCAAAGAAACCATTTGGGATTTCATGAATTTGGGAAGGCTAGAGTCACATCAAATAAACATGCAAGAGTAAAACCCTTTATAAGAAAGGAATATTGGAAATCCTTCAGCCAGGCATTAAAGCTCATTCAGCATGAAATATTCATATATTAGATAGTATTGCAATGGACATAGGAATGCTTCCATCTGAAACAAAACCTCATGGAATATGAGAAAATTCAAACTAGAAAGAAACCGTATGAGTTTCCTGAATGTAGGCTGTTCTTTACAGTCAATTTTTACTCCTCATTTTAAAAGCCATACAAGGGAACAAACATAGAAATCTCATACATGTTGGAATTTTTTCAACCTGACACAAAACTGGTTATTCATTCAAAAATTCTTATTGAAGAGAAATAATATATATGTGGGAAAGCTTTAATTCAAATGTCAAATCTCAGATAAAAGTGATTTTCTATTGCAAAGAAACCCTATGCATGTAAGGAATGTGAAAAAGCCTTTAGGTACAAATCCTACCTCATATAACATGAAAAAACTCATATTGGAGAGAAACAAAATGATTATAAATAATGCAGAAAAGACTTCAGGCAAAACAATAGCTCATTAAACATCAGGACATTCATTCTGGAGAAAAACCCTATGTATGTAATGAATGTGGAAAAGACTTCAACCAGAAGGAAAACCTCGTTCACCATCTGAGAATATATACTGAAGAGAAACCCAATGAATGTGATGGATGTGGGAAAGCTTTCATTCAGAAATCAAGCCTCATTATACAACAGACAAAACAAACTGGAGAGAAACCCTATATATGTAAGGAGTATAGGAAAGCCTTCAGTAGCAAATCAAATCTAACTGACCATGAGATAATTCATACTGGAGGGAAACCCTATATATGTAAGGAATTTGGAATAGCCTTCAGCAGAGAAAGTATCTCATTAAACATTATATCTTTCATACTGGATAGAATCCCTATGACTGTAATGAATGCGAATCTCCAAAGATGATCCACCTCCAGTCTGTGCAACTTGTTGCCAATCTTTTAAGGAAGCGGCTGTGACTGTGCAATTCAGGGTGTCTTTGTCCCCTAGGAAAAGTGCACTTGCAGTTTATTCTGAGATCTGTTCCTCCCACACCTTCTTCGACATTCATGTGTGTTCAATTTCTTACCATTGATTCATGCATCAGAACTCGAGATTCTCTTAATTTATGTAAAGATGGGCTTTCCACTTCTTTCAAATTATCCTGGTTGTTTTCACTGGTTCTTCAATCTATTATATTCTGAATAAGCATTTAAAAAAATTACCACTTTAAAAAGAATGCTGCCCATTATTGTGGCATTTTCTTTCTTTCTTTTATTGTGGGTAAAAATCAAAATTTTCACAATACATACTAATATTTATAAAGTGATATATAAATATATTTGCAAATATGGGGATTTGCTTACATAAATAGTATTTATACATATATTTTAAAGTTGCTTAAATAACCTAAATATTACACAGAAATTACAGGGATTCCCATGTTCCCCACCTTCATCACCTCCCACTTAATCCCACCCAAACATCATTCATCAGTGTGCCATATCACCCACAATGGATATACACATCCTGGGGCCTTGTCCCCAAGCATAGATCACAGTTCACATTGTAGACCACACTCTCTCCCACACAGTTCTGCATGGTATATGCCAATGTAAAATGGCCTGCATTGGTCACCACAACGCCACTCAGGACAACCCCCAAGTCCCGAAAAAGCCCCTGAATTTCAACTTCCCTTTCCCTCACTGCCCCAAAAGTGTCCAGCAGCCCCCCACTACTCCTCACTCTTACAATTTCTTCCATTACTTGAATCGCGATATGTCTACAACAGAGAACCCTTAATTCCATTCTAGTCCATTGCTCTTCCCCCAAACCTAAGGGGATTGGGATGGTTGTTTCCACTCCATCTCCAAGTGAGAGAGGGCTTATATCCCATGGATACAGTGGATGTGATTGTCCTTCCTGCAGCTGCAGGCCCTTTCCATTCCCTGGGGTGGCCGTTAGCCATCGCCGTCTCCTCACTAGTAGTATGCTGCTACAAACTGGGAGCTTGAGACGTGGTTACAGGATTCATTGTTCAAACCAGCCATTGTCCCTGTGTGTGGGTCTCAGCCATCTGTGTTAACCACCACAGGCAGGCTCAAAACTCAAGAATCTCCACCGATCACTCCACACAATTGATCATGAGAGAGCTGGTCAATGAGTATTCTCCTAAACTGATGCCAACTTGCGTCTGTCCTGTAGCATTTTCTTATAAGGCAACTCAATGGTTTCTATTTTTTCAGTTTCTTAACCTGATTCTGATGTGGATTTAAGTTTAACAGTCACTGAACTACAGTTGCCTGATTTCTACTTGACTCCAATTTGACTTATTATTTTAAATGAGAAATGATCCTTTCATAATAAGATGATATAATTCTAATCTCAAGTATTTTAAGAAGTTAGAAAATTTATTTATATTTTTAAGTTGTACTCCAATATTTTTCTCATATGTGATAGGGTATGGGATGGATGAAACTAGAGATTGCATGTATTTACAAACAGAAATATGTACCCAAAAAAATCTGCCAATGCAGAAAATTCTGAGGGAGGTTGAGAGTAGAGAAGGAATTTTTCTGTTGGCCATAACAGACATAAATTATTTTTATACTCTTTGCATGGATAATTTGGTTATAATTTAAAAGAAATTATGAATATAGTACACAATGAAATCATACAAATTGGTTGAATTGAAGATATTAAATTGCATCTGTAACATTACTGTGTGGGCACTTCCCCTCACACTTTGCAAATACAATAACCCATAAAGGAAAACTGCTCTCAACCCTGGGACCCATCCACGCTGCCTGAAGGGCGGAGGCCACCCTCAGCAGGAGTTAGCACAGAAGACGAGGAGCATGGATGCAAAAATGGGAAGGCCATACTGCTCTCTACACATTTCTTGTTAGAGGGCTTTTAGTGCCAGAGGAGAAGATGGACTTCCTGCTGCTTACTCCCCAGTGAAGACCGGCCAGAGTGACTAACATCACTAACTGAGGCTGTGAGAGCTGAGCAGGGCTTTCTCCCTGTCCAAATTTGTGGATCCAGAGCCTATGATGATAGTTTTCATTGGGGTTCTGAGGGTTTGGTTTCCAAAATGGACATTCCCTCTCTGGATTGGGTAACAGCAGTGAACATGTGTTACATTCCAGCTTCTTAAGTAGTTCATCAGCTTCTTCCAATCCAACCCCTCCTCTGGGATTGAAGAAGTCTGCATCATTTCAACACTGTTAAAAATATGTTGAAAGTTTAATATTAAATTATTCTGAGAAATATCTGGCATCAGCACCCTCTGAAGTTTTCTGCAATCATTGCACTCTCTCAAAACCTCACTTATATTCTTGTCAGCCCTAGGTCCCAGAACTTTCTAGGATTTCTATATATTCATTAGGGTCACTGTCCTAATGATGTGCATTCTGGTGATGTTATTGCTTTAGCCAATGCTATAATGTGAGTTTTGACATTTCCTTACTGTCACCAACAGGTTTCATCTTGGCATTTCATTCTTTAGCTGCACCAAGTTTGGAGAAGGTGAATGTAGATGTGGAATCAGGTGACAAGAGTATGTAACTGAGAACCAGGAGGGGTACAATAAGAGCAACCTCCTCCGAGGGTCAATTCTGGAGGCCAAGGGAAGGAGGGAATGGCAAAAGGAGCAAAGGCAGGTAGTCTCCTCTATGCCCTGACTCCTCTGTGCACAAGACCCCAGGTCACATGCTTTTACCTCACCCTACACACCTGACCAACACCTGCCTGAGGCAGGTAGATCATACTGGGGCATCTGTGACTTTATACTAGAACCCAAACCTTGTGACTCCCCTGTCTGACTCCTTGATTTGCAGGCCTTCCTGCCCAAGAGCATTTCCCCCTCCATCTTATGAGAACTATTTCCTGCCTTGTCTGAAGAAAACCACAGTTTACTGGTGAATTCCCTGGGCAGCAGCATCATGCTGTCACTTGGAAGAGTGCAGCTGTCCAAGCCTGTGGCCCTAGCTGTTTGAGTTTGCCAAGTGCTGGCAATTCAAAATACCAAAAATAGAGTCAGTTTACTGAAACTTATTAGGGTTAAACTTACAATTCTGAGGCTGAGAAGTTGTCCAAATCAAGGCATCATCAAAAATGTTGTCTTAAGAAGGGTCAGCGGCTGCTGCACTCCTGTCAAGGCAAAATGTTGGGCCTCCCTGTCTCTCTCTGCCTTCCCCTCCAAACACACTTTCTCCCAGAGCTCAGCAGTGGGCCATCACACCCAATTGCTCACAATCTCCCTTATCCTCTGGCCTTGATGTCTTCAGTTTCAATCTGCTCCATGACTCCAGCCTCTGGCCTCTCCCTCAGCCTCTCAGGGTTTCTGTGTCTCTCCATAGATGTAGGAGATCCTGGAGCCCTCTCCCACATGGCAGGGTAAACATGGCTTCACTTTTTCTCTATGTCTTCCATGTATGTAAGATTTCAGCACAATTACTGGGGTCCATCCTGGTGCCTGAAATCTAATCAGCAGACATTAACTAAACTAAAGTAATTAACAAAAAGTGACCTAATCAAAACCTTCCTTATCTGAATTTAACCAAAATGTCCTACATACAAAAGGCTTACACACACAGCAATGGGATAGTAAGATCATACTTTTCTTGTGTTAACTCAAGCCTCAAATAAGTGGATTAACCCATGGCACAGGGTTTAGGAGGGGTCTCCTAAGTCTGGGAGAAATGGTAACTCATGACGCAGTGGCTGTACTTTGATTGTGGCCATCATTGAGCAAAATGGTGTGCTGACCACCATTGCACTGGTCCCTAGAATGGTCCCAAGAAGAACTCAATATACGGTGATTTCTCCACCAAATCTTATCTCCAAAACCACGTGTGTAACTCAGGTGTGCCATTATTCCTTTTCCCAGAGACAGAGTGCACAGATTTTGCCTGGTGGATGGGGTCAGGAAGCAGGTTGTACAAATGAAATCTCCTAATTTCTTCCCCAAAGAACTGAATACCCTACAACAGAATGGAGAATTTCAACTCTAAAGTTGCTCTCAAAAACAGTGAGGATCTTAGAGGGTCTGATATTAAATTAACCTCAATAGTTCAGGAGGAAGTGAAATAAAAACTTTTAAAGATGAGTAAAACTCATAAAGTGTGCTAGCACCAACTCACTTAAAAAGAAATGTAAATGGTTACCGTTCTTAGGCTGTGAAAATGTCCAAATCAAGGCATCATCAAAAATTAATAATGGTCAGCAGCTGCTAGAATCCTGCCATGGCAACATATTGTGCGTGCCTCTCTCTCTCTGCTGTCTCTTCCCAACACACTTTCTCCCTGTGCTCAGCAATGGGCCATCAGACACAATTGTTCACACCTAACCCTTCTCCTCTGGCCTTTATGTCTTTAGATTCAGGCTGTTCAATGACTCCAGCTCCTGGCCTCTCCCTCAGATTTTCAGGGATTCTGTGTCTCTCCACAGCTGTAGGAGATCCTGGATCCCTCTCCAACATGGCAGGGTATACATGGCAGCACTCTTTCTCTGTTCCATGTATGTAGGACTTCAGCACAATGATTGAGGTCAATTCTGGTGCCTGAAAACTAATCAGAGGCCCTTAACTAAATAAAGCATTCTAACAAAATGTGCCCTAATTGAAACTTCCCTTATCTGAATCTAACCCAAATGTACTACATAAAAAAGGCTTACACATACAGCAATAGGTTAGTAAAAACATACTTTTCTGTCATCAACACAAGACACAAATGATGGCGTTAACAGGGCATAGGGAGCAGGGTGGGTCTCCTAAGTCTGGGAGTAATGGGAACTCAAGAACCAGTGGCTGTACTTTGGGTGTGGCAATCACTGAGCAAAACGGGGTGCTGACTACCATTGCACTGGTCTCAGAAATGTCCCAAAAAGAGCTCAATATACTATGCTTTCTTCAACAAATCTTAGCTCCAGCATCAGGGGTGTTATTCAGATAGTTGTGCCATCATTCTCATCGCCAGAGCCCGAGCCCACAGATTATGCTTGGTGGGGGGGCAGGAAGCAGGCTGTAAAATTGAAAGACCCTAATATCTTCTCTAAATAACTGATTACAGTTACAACAGAATGGAGAAATTCAACCCTAAGGGTGCTCTCAAAAGCAGTGGAGATTGTAGAGGGCCTGAGATTTATTTCATCTCAATCCTTTAGGAAGAAGTGAAATAAATAATTTTAGAGATGAGAAAAAACTAATAAAGTTTGCTAGCAGCAATGCAGTTTAAAAGAAACATAAAAGAATATTCTTCATACAGAAAAAATATTCTCAGAAGGTTCAAGCTTCAGGATGCATTGAAGAACAATATCTCTTAATTAAATTCATATACTGAAATGACTATTGAATCGATAAAGTAATAATGATATCCGTGGCCTAGGACATCAATAAAGGGTTCCAATACACCATAAAAATATATCATGAGATGGGTAAATGGATATGTAGCAGTTTGATATCGTTATGACTTCCAAAAATGTATATGGGATGATGTCTGTTAATCTGGGTATGATTAAGTTCTGATTAGGACATTGACTGAGCCACAGTTGTTAGGGCATTTGAGCCCCGCCCATTGGTGGGTGGGGTCTAAAACATAAAAAGACATGGCAATGGACAGAATTGGAGTAGTTTTTGATGTTGGATTTCTGATTAGCAATGACAGGAGGCCCCCTGGAATAGAGACAAGCCATTCACCTGACAGTTCACAGTTGGCCTTGTGGAGACAGGAGAAGCTTAGAAAGCCTCATAGTCTACAGCTGACCTTGAGGAGGAAACAGTGGAGCTGACCCCAGGGAGAAAGACAGCCCTGGAAAGAGAGGAACACAATAATCCTGAACACTGGCAAATGTTGGCAGCTGTCTTGCTCCAAGTCCTTGTAACAAAATTTGGTTAAGGAAGAAATTTATGCTTTATGGTTTGGTAACTGGTAGCTTCTACTCCAAATAAATAGGCTTTATAAAATCCATGAGATTTCAGGTATTTTGCATAAGCACCCCTTTGTCTTACTAATGCAGGATATAAAATGTTTTAAAACACATTATTTGGCAAGTCAATAACAAATAATAAGTGCAGATTTGGGAAGGCAAGCAAAAGTGTTTTAATTTCTACGATAAACTTTACAGAAAATTAAAGAGTACATCTCATCTAAATAAATAGGAGGAAAAATTGAATAAAAATAATCAGTTCAAAACAGTGTTCAGGATTTCCTCGGTTGCCATTTTGACCTTTGTTCTAGGGCCACCTTACTTGTGCTACTTTGGAAGCTGTATCTTTCTTATCATTCAGAAGGCTAAATGTTTCAGGGTTGATTTATGGGGTGATGTTTTGTCCCCATTATTAATCAAGTACTGTATCAATTCCCAATTTCTGAATTATGAAGTAACCAAACTGGATGTGATGCTCATTTGAAGCAAGAAGAGCCATGAATGATAGAACAAATAAAAATGAGATATTGTTGCACTTCCCAAATTGGACACTTAGTAGATTGATATTGGATATTTCCTCTTTTCTAATGAATGATTTCGATGCTATAAATTTCCCTCTAAGCACTGTTTTTGGTGCACCCCACACACTATGAAGAAGAATAGGACTTTAAGAAGCAGAAAGAACCACATAACTGAAGGCTTTTGAGTGAAGCTATATCCACTTCCACAACAGTACAGACTTAAGATGAAGGAAGAGAATGTAAGAAAGTTGGGAAAATTTTTTCGGTTACCACAAGCATTATTTCCTCAAAATTACACTTCTATGAATGTAACTTCACTTGGAAGGAATTTCCCTCATGCTTACCTAAGGAAAAGAGAATGAAAATAATGAGTTTTGCCAGTTTAGCCCACATGGTATTCCTCCCCTTTAACTGTAATGAGTATAAAGTTTTCTTGGAAATTCAACCTCATGAGATCACTATGAATTAATCCATCAGAGAAACTATTTGGTATTTCATGAATTTGGGAAGGACAGAGTCACATCAAATAAATATTCAGGAGTAAAACCCTGTATATGTATGGAATATTGGAAATCCTTCACCAGGCATTAAATCTCATTGAGCATGGAATATTCATATATTAGATAGTATTGAAATGAACATGGGAATGCTTCCATCTGAAACAAAACCTCATGGAATATGAGAAAATTCAAACTAGAGAGAAACCGTAAGAGTGTCCTGAATGTAGGCTGTTCTTTACAGTCATTTTTACTACTCATTTCAAAAGCCATACAAGGGAACAAAGATAGAAATATCATACATGTGGGAAATGTTTTAACCTGACAGGAAATCTCTTTATTCATCTGAAAATTCTTACTGAAGAGAAATTATATATATGCGGTAAAGCTTTAATTCAAATGTCAAATCTCAGATACAGGACATATCCTACTGCAAAGAAACCCTATGCATGTAAGGCATGTGAAAAAGCCTTTAGGTACAAATCATACATCTCAGAACATGAAAAAACTCATATTGAAAAGAAACAAAAAAATGTAAAGAATGCACCAAAACCTTCAGGCAAAAGCAATATTTCATTAAACATCAGAGCATTCATTCTGGATAAAAACCCTATGTATGCAATGAATGTGGAAATGACTTCAACCAGAATGTAAACCTCGTTCACCATCTGAGAATATATACTGAAGAGAAACCCAATGAATGTGACGGATGTGGGAAAGCTTTCATTCAGAAATCAAACCTCATTACACAACAGACAAGACAAATTGGAGAGAAACCCTATATATTTAAGGAATGTAGGAAAGCTTTCAGGAGAAAATCAAATCTCAGACATGAGAAAATTCATAGTGTAGGGAAACCCTATATATGTAAGGAATTTGGAATAGCCTTCAGGCAGAGAAAGTATCTCATTAAACATTACAACTTACATACTGCAGAGAAACCCTGTGAATATCATGAATGTGAATCACCGAATTATATCCACCTCCAGTCTGTGCAACTTGTTGCCAATCCTTTAAGGAAGAGGTTGTGACTGTGCAATTCAGCATGTCTTTCTCCTCTTGGAAAATTGCACTTGCAGTTTGTTCTTAGATGTGCTACTCCCACATCTTCTTCCACACTCATCTGTGTTCAATTTGTTACCACTAATTTATGCATCAGAACTCGCGATTTCTCTTAATTTTTGTAAAGATGGTCTTTCGAATCATTTCAAATTATCCCGGTTGTTTTCACTGGTTCTTGAATCCATTACATTCTGGTTAAGCATTTAAAAACTTACCATTTTAAAAATAACGCTGCCCATTATTGTAGCATGTTCTTTCTTTTTTTAATTGGTGGTAAAAATCAAAATTTTCACAATATGTATTAATATTTGTAAAGTGATATAATGATATATATACACATATGTGCATTTGCTTACATAAATGGTATATATATATATTAAAGTTGCTTAGATTACCTAAATTTTACACAGAAATTATAGCAATTCCCATGTTCCCTACCTTCATCACCTCCTACTTCATCCCACCCAAACATCCTTCATCAGTGTGGCACCTCAGCAGCAATGGATATGCACATACTGGGACCTTGTCATGAAGCATAGATCACAGTTCACATTGTAGACCATGCTCTCTTCCACACAGTTCTGCATGGTTTGTGCTGATGTAAAATGGCCTACATCTGTCACTGCAATGCCACACAGTATTTAAACTGCGCTTTTCCTCCCTGCGCCAAAAGCATCCAGCAGCCACCGGCTCCACCTCATTCTTATAATTTCTTCCATTCCTTGAATCACGATATTTCTACAACAGAATACCCTTAAGTCCACTCTAATCCATAGCTCTCGCCCCAATCCTGAGGGGACTGGGATGGGATTTCCCTTCCACCTCCAAGTGAGAGAGGTCTTAAATCCCATGGACACAGTGAATGGGATTATCCTGCCTGCAGCTTCAGGCCCTGTCCATTCCTTGGGATGGCTGTTTCCCATCATTGTTTCCTTGCCAGGTGACTTGGATGTGTCCTTTTTGCTGTCGGGTACGAGTTGCAGCTCCACTGAGATTCCAGGCACAGCTGGCATATAGGTAGGCCAGAGGCTCCAGTTTCTGGGAGTACACCTGAAAACTCCAGCATCATATATAGGTTTGAATAGAAGGGACTGATGGGCCATGTGCAGGGAGGGCTTATTTGAGTCCAACTCTGTCACTCTCAGGAGCACAGATTACAAAGTAGAGGCCACAAATAAGGCATCAATCTCTTGGGCTACTCCACGTAGGTAGGACCTGGGTGTCTCCTGAGACCTCAGGAGCCTCTCTGTGTGGGGTGATATCCACTTTGGTGTTCTATGAGATCTTACTGAGTTGTGCGTAAGATTTACCTCTGGGATGACCACCTGACTCTCTTTGAAGTCTCTTAGCCACATGAACCCATTTCTCTTTACCTTTTCCCTGTTTTATCAAGGTCATTCCCTTGAACATTCCCCATCCCATGATCATTTGAAAAATTTTATATATCTTTCATGTATATTGGGATGAACTTACTCCCATGAATTCCCCATCCCAGACACCCCCACCAATGATCCTCTGCAGCCCCCATTGTAACCCTTCTGTGATCTAAACCTTCCTTGGGCATGAAGCCCATATAATAACCAAATACAATTAGTAGGAGAAAGTAATAATAGTGATAAGATTAAATGCAAAAGATAAGTACAAGGAAACCCAGAAGATAAAAACACTAAACTAAAAATAAAATATAATTACCAGATTGGGGCATTCAAAAAATGAAAAAAAAAATCCTTTTTTAAAAAATTATTTTTTTCCTTTAATCACTGTATTATCAGATGTCTAGTGTAACGTAACACCTTACCCCTCTCATTCCCCAGTGCCTCCCAATTTTTCATTTAATTTTCAAAGATGTTTTAGGTCACAGCAAAGTCACACACAGAATACTAGAGACTCCCACATACCCTACCACCCTCCCGCTTCCCCACCCCATATTAAGCATTTTAAAAAATTATATGTTAACATTGCTATAACTCTTATACAGATAGTAAAACATAGCAACTAAACATTGTCAGTAGTTTACACTATAGTTTACATATTAGATGGTACAGTTTAATAATTTTTGATGATATTTACCATGTCCTCTGACCATTTACTGTGAGGTAATGAAAAACCTTTACCATGACCACTAAATACTCCATTTGATCTTTTTTTTTTTTTTTTTTTTTTTTTTTTTTT
>JAKSZT010054072.1:1513143-1593597 GCA_026826555.1 Tolypeutes matacus | reverse complement strand
TTTTCTACAATCTCTTTGATTTCAACTGTATTGTCTTCCATATCACTAATTCTTTCCTCTGCCTGTTCAATTCTGCTGCCATGCGAGTCCAGCGTCTTTTTCATTTCTTGACTTGTGTCTTTGTTCGCCATCATATCCATTACGTTTTTAGGTGTGTTAGTTATTTTTTCAGTATGTTCTCCCAGTGTCTTCTTTATATCCTTAATCTCTTCCTTCAGTTCTTTAAGTTGGTCCATGATATTTGTTTGGATAGCTTTGATTAGTTGTTCGATGTACTGCATTGCTTCCTGGTTTTTATTTTGTGCACTGGACTGGTCCATGTTTTCCAGTTTTTCAGAGTCATTTGTATTTTTTCTGTTGCCCTCTGGTCATCATATTATCTTGATGGGTTTGTTCAGTTGATTAGCTTTTCTCTATGCTCTAGGATTTTATTTAGCTGTTGGTTCTGCGTGTGAGTTAAGTTTTCTCTTTGGCAGTTTTTCTTCTTATTTTATTTCCTTACTTCTTTCTATGTTCCCTTGAAGGCAAAAGGTTAGGGCCAGAGGAATCAAAAGATGTAAGGAAGGCAGAAGGATAATAGAAATGTTGATAAAAGTTAGAAGAGGGGCAAAATGAGATTCAATGAGATGAATATTTAACTTGTGTAGGCAGTGTAGAGTACTAGGAAAAAATATGGAGTTCCTAAAATGGACTGGGAAAACAAATGGAGGAATATATATATATAATGATTTAGAAGGCTAGAATTATGAGGAGGTAGAGAAATAGTAGAGAAAGGTCTGAAAGGAAAAAGTTAATACTAATAAAAAATAAAAAAAAAATAAAAAAAAATAAAAATAAAAAAAAAAATAAAAAAAAATAAAAAAAAAAAAAAGAAGGAAACAAGGGGGGTCAATGATACCCCTAGGGTCCAAGTGGATCCTTCCTGCCTACTTGTGTTTATCAATGAATTTCCCCACAGGGTTCTATATGCAGGTCCTGAAGCAGGTTTTAGCTATTAAACTAAATTAAAAAGAATTTATTTTTCAATTGTTGAGGTGACCTCACTTTGTTTTTTTTTTTTTAGCGAAATGCAGGACCCAAAATAATTCCTCCTCTAGACCAACCCCCTTACGGAAGGGACCCTAGCTGGGCCCGTGGAAATTAATCAAGCACGTCCCACTTTCCGGACTGCCCAGGTTAGCTGAAACTCTGATGTTAGTCAGTGAGGATGCTAAAGAGGGCGGATTCCGCCCCTTCTGGCGCCGAGCTCCAGCGTCACCGGGCTGCTAGTAAATCAGTTTGAGTGCAGATTCGCGTCTGCTCTCAGCCTGGTGCTGCTTCAGGTCGGCTTATCTGCTCCCCAAAGCTATGGGGCGGTGCAGGCAGCCAGATCGATGTCTAAAAATATAAAATACCCTTCCCTGTCTTCCAACAGAACCCTCCCTCTTTTGGGAAGTGTCCCTTCCTCCTGGCTCCGCAGCGGCCCGCGTCTTATCCCTGGGTGGCTAGGGAGATCAGCTCCGTTCCCCGACCAAAATCCCCTCTCCGGTTCACCGGGTGCTGACTAGCTTTTTGCTCTGCTCACACAAGGTCCAAGGGGCGCCAGGCAGCCAGCTCCCCAGAAAATACAACTTTTCGCCCCCGCCCGCGGCTCCAAATGGCCGTTTTATTATTTATTTCCGTAACCGCGGGGCTCAGCCGCCTGTGCCAACCCCCACCGGCAGCCTCAAAACTCACGAATCTCCACCGTTCGGTCCATGCCGCCGATCCGCGCAGATAGATGTCCCAAGCCTCTCACTCCACGCGTGCACAGCACAGACCCCCGGGCAGGACCCCGTCCACACCTCCATTTGATCTTAACTGTTACTTCCTCCCCTTCCCCCTGGAGCATATGACACACCCTGTCTTGACTCATGGAATGACAAGATTCATAGTTACATGCCATGGGTATTCCAACTGGCTCATCCTAATCTACCCACCTGTGAAACCTGTACCACCAAAAGCAATAATGTCACTACCCATATGTCCTATCCTTCATTATGCAACTATACTCTATCCCTTTACCGTAGATTATGTCCATATGGATGATGGCTCACAACCTACTCTACCCTTTTTCTCTTTTGTTAACCTGTCTTTCAGACAATGGTTCTCAGACACTGCTCACTTTCCTCAGTTCAAATCATTGAGGACATATACTGTTCATCTTTCAATGCCTGGCTTGCTTCACTCAACATAAGTGCTTCAAGATTCATCCACGTTATTCCGTGTGTTAGCACTTTATTCCTTCTTAGAACTTAGTAATATTCCATTGTATGTATGTACCACTTTTGCTTATCCATTCACCTGTAGATGGGCACCGGGGCTGATTCCAACTATTTGCAATGGTGAACAATGCTGCTATGAACATTGGAGTGCATATATCTGTTCGTGTGTTTGCTTCCATTTATTCTGGGTATATACCCAGCAGAGGAATTGCTGGATCATACAGAAGATCTATTGTTAGTTTTCTAAGGAACCACCAAACTGTCCTCCACAGTGGCTGGATCATTCCACAATGCC
Source organism: Tolypeutes matacus (assembly GCA_026826555.1). NCBI lineage: Eukaryota > Metazoa > Chordata > Mammalia > Cingulata > Chlamyphoridae > Tolypeutes > Tolypeutes matacus. The sequence goes on along the minus strand of JAKSZT010054072.1, from coordinate 1,591,059 downwards.
ACCAGCAGTGGATGAGGGTTCCTATTCCTCCACATCCTCTCTGAAACATAGAGTCTGCTGTTTTGTTTAATAGCTGCCATTCTGATGGGTGTACAATGCAATCTCATTGTAGTTTTGATTTGCATTTCCCTAATAGCAAGTGATGTCGAGCATATATTCATGTGCATTTTAGCCCTTTGTATTTATTCCTTGGATGTTGGAAAAGATGCTGAGAGCCATAGCATAAAGGGTTAAGCATTTAAAAATCTTCTTTGCTGGCAGAGAAACATTAGTAAATGTCTCCAAGGACACTGCATTCTGCAGATATCAGTGGGTAGAGGCAGATTGGAATGAACACACCACTAGGATGTTATTGTCTGAATTCATAAGAAAGATTGTCTGGGAAAACAGAAACAGGCAGCACTCTCACATAACAAGCTGAGGAACTAGTGAAGTACGCCCTACTTTTGTTATCAGCTTTGTAGTACAAAAAGCAGCTTCAGCCTAAGTAAACTTGCCTGCATTCCACATGGAATGAGATCAACTGATCCCAGTCTTTCTTTGGATCATTCTCTGCACCATCTACCTCAGATGGCCAACAACATGTGGCACCAATAGGCTTTTTTCTGGATCAGTGCTGTGGAAAGAAGGACTGCTGGGTAGGACACCCTTGAATTCTGTTGGTGAGTTGAATAATCTAGATTGTCAGGCTAATGTGTAATCAGTCAAATCGGTGAGAGGAATATTCCCAAGTATTGAAGACCCTGTTAAAGAATACAGGGGTATCTGTGACGACCCTAGAGTTACTAAAATTATTTTCTCTTGTACAGAAACATTTTTATGTGTGGTCTTTTTATACTCTTATTTCTGTTGCTCTAGAACCATTACAGTCAGATGAAAATGAAGATATTAAAATGATTACTGCTATTGCTAACACTGTAGCAGAAAAAGCTAATGATGATATTAATGTTAACATATATGGAAAGTTAATGAGCAGGCAAAAACAGATTAGCTCATGTCTAATAAAAGAAAAAGGGAGTTTATGAAAATTTTCCAGTGCTCCTTAAGCTGTCAGATCCAAAAGATGATTTATTGTCTTTTGAACCAGTGTCTGCATCTCTGAAGGTATCTACTGATCCATTTTTTACATTTGATGATGCTCTAACAGTTTCTGTTTTTGTGCCAGCACCATCCTCTTCAATTATGAAAAGTATAGCACAGGGAGGTAGAGAAAGAAATTCAGAGTCTATGCAATTTTTTTTTACTTTTCCAGTAACAGTAACTCAAATTCCAGTAGATGCTAACAATCCCCAAGGAGATGTACAATATGAGCATGGTCCTATTCCTTATAACACTATCAAAGAGTTAAAACAAGCATGCACTCAATATGGTGTAACTTCTCCTTATACTCAAGAATTGGTGCAAGGAATAGCAGAAGCAAACAAATTAATACCCTGGGACTTGGATTTGTTAGCTCAAGCTGTTCTTAATTCAGCAGAATTTTTACAATTTAAAACTTGGTGGGCTGATGAAGCTAATATTGTAGCATGGCAAAATCCACCAGTGCCTATTACTGCTGAACATATATTAGGAACAGGTCAATGGACTGGGATTCCAATGATGATATGCCATTGTACAAGTGCGATTGTGCTACCTAACTCCCTTGCAATGAATCTCCACCCCTGGACAGGCTGTACAATCATTTACAAATATTGTTCAAGGAAATACTGAACCCTATGCTTAATTTGTTTCAAGGCTGGCAGATGTAGTCAACAAAGCATTAACTCAATCTGATCTTAAAGAAATGCTTATTCTGATGTTGGCTTTTGATAATGCTAACAGCGATTGTTAAAAGGCTTTATGTATGATCAAGGCAAATGGAAGAACTTTACAGGATTACATAAAAATATGCCAAAAGAGTGGGCCTAATACATATAACATGAACCTTCTTGCATCTGCTCTAAAGGGACATAGTCCTATGGTTACTAATTTAAATTGCTTTAAATGTGGGAAACCAGGCGATATGAGAAAAAGATTGCCAAACCAAAACTAGTGGAAGAGCTCCATTTTGCGACAATAATAAATCAATCCCAAGTCGTATGTGTCTGAAATGCCAAAAAGTGTTACACTGTGCCAAGGAATGCCATTCTAAATATCAGAAAAATGGTAGTCTCATTAATAAGTTGGGAAACTTCCAAGCAGGCCTTACTCAAGGCCCTCAGACAAACAATATGAGCACATTTCCCAGCCTTGCTCAAATTTACCTAGTCAGCAACAGAGCAGTCCACTCCAGCCTGTAACAGATCTTAAGGCAGTTACAAAATGTGGTACAGCTGGCAATCCTTCCTCAGCTGAAACTAAGTTTATTAGTCCTTCACTGAGTATACCCAAAATTAAGAACAGGAATTAAAAGGCCTACCACAGCAATCTGAAATTTGAGCCTAAGTATACTCCTAAAGAGTAGTAATCCAAAATATACATTTTAAATATCTGTATAAACTGCTATATTAGCACTTAACTGTATTTAGGCTGTTTAAATTGTCCTGGCTGGTTGCTAATTATGAACAAAAGTGTTTCAAAGAACAACCTTATATATTACAGGTAACAAATATTCCAGAAAAAATCTTAAAATATTAAAATCAAAGATGTGAAATGATGGAGGTCTTGAAGACAGCCATACCAAAGGAGTGAAAATTATGGGTCAAATTAGAAAGCTTTATGTTTCTGTTAGTGTGTCAAAATTCTTTTTGTATTTGTCTGTTTGTTCAGTGTCAGTGTATATTTTGATACCTCTGGATGTTAATATTAAATTGGTAAAATGAAGATTATTATGATAGCTCTATTCAAATGTCCAAAAATTAAATAAGTGCTTATATTAATAAATTAAAATGGATATTAGTTTAAAATAATAAAAATAGTTATACTCAAATTAAGTCATTATTCTAACAAGTTTGTTTAATATTGATGGTAATTATATGTTGTCAGAAAATTGCTTGGAAGCAGTTTCCAAAATCATTGTGGTAACTTAAGTATGGAAGGTATATAAAATGTGCTTTTATTATTAAAGAAAAGAAAGTCATTTTATCCTAAGATAAAATAACTAGTTATTAAAACAAAGTAAAATGTGGTACAAAACCTGAATAAATATAAAATTGCAAAAGGATTGTAAAAAGGAATTTTTGTGGTCAAAGCGAAGTAAAATTTAAGCAGTCTATAAAAATTTAAAAGTTTTAATGTCAAACAATGTAATAATGTAATGTTAATGTTTCAGTCTTTCTCAGATACTCAAATCAGTAGTCTGTTTTAATAAAAGTTTACAAAGTTTTTCTCCTCAAAAATCAGTATGCAATAAAGAAAGTCTGTTTTATCAAAATAGCTTCTTGGACTTTAACCTTATCATTTCCATGAAGAAACAGTTCTTATCACTTTTAAAAGGAACACAATGTTTGAACCAGCTTTCTCAATGTCAAATCCTGAAAGATAGTTTTATTTCAAACTGTCACAAATATCCTGGTCTTTTTGTTACCTAAAAACAAGTAAAATACTAAAAATAGTTAAGTTTATGTGATATCAGTTAAATGAAGTATTTAAAACTGTTGTATAATTAAAAGAAATTTTCTATTTCTATAACAATTAAAGTTGTATGAACAAAAAGTTCATATGAATACTTTAAAAGTGTATAAAATTCCTGAAAATATAATAATGTTTCAATAAAATAATAAATAAAATATAATGTTATTAATCATAATTTTTAGTTAACTACAAGAAGAAAGCAGCCATTAAAGGCTGACAGGGTAGTGCATAACAATAAATTTTAGTAAAATAAGATAACACCACTGTGGCATGCAGTTGTCCCAAATATTGCTAGTTTGTTGCAAAAAATTAATATCCAGTTATGTCACTATCACTTTGTTTTAAATCTTGCTTAAGCTTTCTTTAATATTTTCTTAAACAAGTCAAGCCAGCCCACATTCCCCTTCCTGTAAAATAGCCAACAATAAATCAAGTTTATATTCAATTCTGTAAAGAACATCCCCTATTCTAAATATCATGTTAACATCAAAACCAATGCAAGGATTAAAATTACAAGTTGATGTATTACCCCACAGTCAAAAAAGGAAATACTAATTTGTTTTCACCTATGCCTCAAACTGTACAAAATTTTAAAAAAATTAACATCATTCTAATCATGCTACTAAGAATCTTAAATGCTTAAGAAATAAAAGTTTATTCATTGGATGTCTGTTGTATAATCTACTGTAGTTACGAATTATGTACAGTATACTTAAATACTAATCAAAACTTCAATACAATACATTGCATATATAAATATTTTAATAAATTGTTTGTTACACATAAAGTTCTTTTATTAATTATGTATATAATTCTTTTGTTTTAAATTTGAAGCATCCTGAAACTAAATATCTTTTTTAAAAAGGTTTAGAATGTACTGTTCAAGCCTAAAAGTAAAGCATCATGCAGAAATCTTTGTTAATCAATAAACCAATGCTTTGCTAGGTAACACTTTTCACATTTCAGGAAAAATATTGGAAATTAAATAGTAAGCACATCAAGGACCTTTTGTAATAAATTAAAAAAAATAAAGTGCATTTCAACAGGTGTGGTGTTCCTCCCTCGGGGAGCTGGTACCTCTCCCAGGGATTGATGCATAAACCTTAAAATTTAATGCCCAGTGAGTGTTGTTTTCCTTCCTGAGGTGACTGGCCCCTTCCCCGGGATTAGCAAAATACTCACAAGTTTGCCTCTGTAGTACTATCAAATTCATTAATCCTAAATGCAGTTAACCAAAACTCTAGTACCAGTTGCTACTTCAACAATTCTCAGTTAAAGGCTAAATATTGGTAATTATAGATATAAAACTGCTCTATTTATCTGTCATTCTGTAACTTTGTTCAGTATTGATTTTATCTTTTAATTAGTTATGTTATTTGTTTCTCACCCTAATTGTCAATATAAGCTTATTAAATTAAATATATATTAAAATTTATCTTGTATCTATCTGGGACTTGAGCCAAAAATACGCCAAGTATATCAGTGTATCCCCTGATTTAGTAAGCCTGTGAATGTATGTATACTTATCATTAAAAAATAACACTTAAATCTCTTTAAATGTTGCAAAAACAAAAAAGGTGGAAATGGTGAGGTGTGAGAACAATTATATCAAGCATTATTTACAATAAATTTTTTCAGCCAAAGGTCAGAATCATATTCATCAGCAGCAGAGTATTTCTGGCAAAAATCAGGCAATAATACAGAAACAAATATTGTACAACTAGATTACTGAAAGCATAAAAATAATAATCAATGGAATAAGGCCAAAGTTAAGTTAGGATATATGGACGAGGTTTTGCTCTTATGATTACAGATAAAGGAGACCAGCTTTGGGTCCTGTCCAGATGACTGAAATCTAGACATAAACAAGCCAATGAAGCTGACACAAAAAGCAGAAAAGAAGGTAACTTCCAAAGGGCACAATGTCACTCTAACAGAGCTATTCCTTGCTGTGCTTACCTTGAGAACCACAGCAGTAAGAAGTGCACTTTCACCTATTTATACCTATTGGGCTTATAGTAATAATTCACCTCTTTTAGAATTGTTGACTTGGGGGGACAAATCCTACCCTGTTTAAATTAATCAGTCTTTTTATTTTCCTGGGCCTGTTGATTCTTGCTTCCGTTAAAACCTGATGATGAAGGGATATTTATTGAAAATTTCCTTTTCTTGAACGAACTAACTGCATAGGATCCATTGATCCATGCATAGAGCCCCAAAATCATAGTACAAAATGATAAATTGCATACATACCATGTTTCATCTGAGGTTGTGCTCTTTAAAAATTCCTATAGAATTGTAAAGAATGGGACCCTTATAGGGATACCAAAACCTAATTTAAACACAAACATAAGTTGAAAAATTAGTAATTTAACAAAAACAACTAATGAAAGCTATCGTTATTTTAGAATCTTGGGGACGTCATAAGTATAAATACATCACTAAATTGGACTCATCAGGGAAGATTTACCCCACAACTATTGGACACTAAACTTAACAAAAGTAAAAATTATTTGTGGAAATTATTTTTTGGAACTAGCCCAATTTTTGAATGACAAGGCAATAAAACTAATATTACCAGTTTAAAAAGAAAATCCATTTAATTTCTTAAAGTATGTGTACAGGATGCCATCATTTTTATAGTGGGAACAGTGATCATTAATCAAACATATTTTTTCTTCAGTAATTGTGCCCTTTACACTCGTGTATGAAAGTCTGTTTTACAGGACAGCTCTACTGCGGTTCAAATAGGACATCAGCGTCAAGGAATATGTCTTCTGATTTGCATGAATCAGTGCTGGCAGTCTTCCCCTGAGAACCAAATCCTTTGGCACTTTCTAAATCATGATTTGAAAAGTACCAAACGTTTAATTGGATTAATTCTAGCTGCTGTATTAGGGCTTATAGGTATTATTACAGCTGCTGCTGTAGCAGGAAGTGCCCTACATGAGAATATCCAAACATGACAATATGTTAGAAATTGGCATCATAATGCTAGGGAGTTATGGCATAGTCAGGCATGTATTGAGAGCAGATTATCAATAGGCTTAATGACTTAGAAATGGCTGTTACACAAATGGGAGATCAGGTATATAATCTAAATTTAAAACAAGGTTCAAAGTGTGATTGGAATGAAAATGCTTTTTGTATGACTCCTCTCCAAAGCAATGATTCCCATTATGAATGAGAAAAAAATAAAAATCTCTTAATAACTCATCACACAAATGTATCTTTGGAAACTACAGATTTGCAAAAGTATATTTTGAACATGTCTAAGTATCAACTTACTACACTACCAGGTAGCAACTTTTGGCAATCAGTGACAGATCAATTAAATAAAATAAACCCCCTACATTGTTGGAAATCAACCTTTGTACTTGCCAACTTCAGTGTGGTGATCATTGGTGCTCTGCTACTCTTAACTGTATTAGGAGGCATTCACAAAACCCTGCTGTCCTGCATTAATAGGGCTGAAATGGTCAGATGTGCCAATAACTTAAAACCCTTAACTCTCAAACCCCTGTCCATGGAGGTTGGCTGGTGGCCAGTGATGGGTAACACCTTCAGAGGAGGACAACCTAACACAGGCACAGTCACCCTTTACCGAAAACAAAAATGGGGGACTTGTTGGAAAAGATGATGAGAGTCAGAGCATAAAGGGCTAAGCATTTTAAAAGCATGCTTGCTGGCAGGGAAACATTAGTAAATGTCTCCCAGGACACTGTATACTGCAAACATCAGTAGGAAGAGGCAGAGCAGAATGAGGATACCACAAAGATGTTATTGTTTAATACCAAGAAAGATTGTCTGGGAACACAGAAAGATGCAGCGCTCTCACATACCCAGCAGAGGAACTAGTGAAGGATGCCCTAATTTTATTACCAGCTCTGTAGTATAAAAAGTAACTTCAGCCAAAATAAACTCGCCTGCATTCCACATGGAGTAAATGTGGAATGGTAACTAACTTTCTTTGGATCATTCCAGGCACCATCTAACACCATGTTGAATTACAACTGCCTGCTTTCTAATTCACTCCAATTTTTCTTAGTATTTTAAATCAGAATTGATACTTTCATAATTAGATGATATACTTCTAATCTCAAGTATTTTAAGAAGTTAGAAAATTTATTCATATTCTTAAGTTGTACTCCAAAATTTTTCTCATATGTGATAGGGTGTGGGATGGATGAAACTAGAGAATGCATGTATTTACAGACAGAAATGTGTTTGTAACAAAAGGGTTGTGAGTGAAGCTATATCCACTTCCACAAGAGTACAGACTTAAGATGAAGGCAGAGAATGTAAGAAGTTAGGAATATATGTTCTCTCACTGCAAGCATTGTTTCCTCAAAATAAAACTTATATAAACGTATCTTAACTTAGAAGGAATTTGCATCATGCTTACGTAAGAATGAGGTAATCTATGTAAGGTAGAAGAATGAAGACAATGTATTTTGCCAGTTTGACCCACATGGTGCTCCTCCCCTTTAAGTGTAACGAGTGTGAAGATTTCTTGGAAATTCAACCTCATGAGATACCAAAGAATGAATCATTCAGAGAAACCATTTGGGATTTCATGAATTTGGGAAAGCTAGAGTCACATCAAAGAAACATGCAGGATTAATACCCTGTGAATGTAAGGAATATTTGAAATCCTTCATCCAGGCATTAAATCTCACTGAGCATGAAATATTCATACATTAGTTAGTATTGTAATAAACATGGGAATGTTTCCATCTGAAACAAAACCTCATGGAATTTGAGAAAGTTCAAACTAGAGAGAAACCATATGAGTGTCCTGAATATAGTCTTCTCTTTACAGTCGCTTTTTACTCCTAACTTTAAAAGCCATACAGGGGAACAAGCATAGAAATGTTATACATGTGGGAAACTTTTCAGCCTAAGAGAAAACGTCTTTATTCATCAGAAAAGTCTTACTGAAGAGAAATGATATGTATGTGGTAAAGCTTTAACTCAAATGTCAAATCTCAGGTCCAAGAGGTTTCCAAATGCAAAGAAACCATATGAATATAAGGCATGTGAAAAAGCTTTTAGGTACAAATCATATCTCACAGAACATGAAAAAAACTCAGAGTGGACAGAAACAAAATGAATGAAAAGAATGCAGAAAAGCCTTCAGCAAAAAGCAATTGTTCATTATCAATCAGAGTATTCATTCTGGATAAAAATCCTATATATGCAATGAATGTGGAAAAGCCTTCAACTAGAAGGAAAACCTCATTAACCATCCTAGAATATATACTGGAGATAAAACCTATGAATGTGTTGGATGTGGGAAAGCTTTCATTCAGAAATCAAGCCTCATTACACACCAGAGATGACAAACTGGAGAAAAACCCTATATATATAAAGAATGTGGAATAGCCATCAGCCAGATGCAGTATCTCATTTAACATTACAACATTGACACTGGAGAGAATCCCTGTGCATGTAAGGAATGTGAATCTCCAAAGAATCTCCACCTCCAGTCTGTGCAACTTTTTGCCAATCTTTTAAGGAAGTGGCTGTGACTGTGCAATTCTGGATGTCTGTCTCCTCTGGAAAAGTGCACTTGTAGTTTGTTCTGAGATCTGCTACTCCCACATCTTATTCCACACTCATCTGTATCAATTTGTTATCAATAACTTATGCATCAGAACTCGAGTCTTCTCTTAGTTTATTTCAAATTATCCTGGTTGTTTTCAGTTGTTCTTCAATCCATTACATTCTTGTTAAGTATATAAGAAATCACCTTTTTAAAAATAATGCTGCCCATTATTGTAGCATTTTTTAACAAAGCACACCAACCATTGATATTTTTCCAGTTTCTTCTCCTCATTCTGATGAGGATTCTAGTTTAAATCCACTGAACTACAGTTGCCTGTTTTTTACTCAACTCCAATTTTCATTGTTATTTTAAATCAGAAATGTTCCTTTCATAATTAGATGATATATTCCAAATCTCAAGTATATTAAGAAATTAGAAAACTTATTTATATTCTTAAGTTGTACTCCAATATTTTTCTCAAATGAGGTAGCGTGTGGGAAAAAGGAAAGTAGAGAATGCATGTATTTTCAAAAAGAAATGTGTGCGCAAAGAACCTGCCAATGCAGATAATTCTTAGGAAAGAATAATGCGGTTTGGGGTTAGAGAAGTAATTTGGCTGTTTTCCCTAATAGATATAAATTATTTTTGTACTCTTTGCATGGATAATTTGGTTATAATTTAAAAGAAATTATGAAAATAGTATACAATGAAATAATCCATAGTGGTTCATTTGAAGATGTTGATTAGTATTTGCAACATTACTGGGGGGGGGGACACTTTCCCTCATCCTTTGCAAATACAGTCACCCATAAAGTAAAAGTGCTTATACCTTCAGCCCCTCGACAGCTGCCTAGACGGGGGAGGCCTCCCTCAGCAAGACAGAGCACGCAGCATGAGGAGCATGGATGCAACCATGTGAAGGCAACACTGCTCTCAACATGTGTCCTATTAGAGGGCTGCTAACACCAAAGTAGAAGACGGACTTCCTGCTGCTTCCTCCCCAGTGAAGACAAGCTAGAGTAAATCACATCACTAAGTGAGACTGTGAGTGTTGAGCAGGGCTTTTTCCTGGTCCTCATTTGCACATCCACAACCTGTGACGATGGTTTTCATTGGGGCTCTAAGAGTTTGGTTCCCAAACAGAGCACTCCTTCTCTGGCTTGGAGAACTGCAGTGTTACATTCTAGTTTCTTCAGGTGTTCATCAGCTTCTTCCCATCCAACACCTCCATTCTCTTTTGGAATTGAAGAGGTCTGCATAATTTTCAACTTTGTTCAAAATGTGCTGAAAATTTTATATTTAATTAGTCTGAGAAATATCTGATATCTGCACCTCCTGAGGTTTTCTGCAAACATGGCACTATCTCACAACATCATTTTTATTCATGTCAGCCCTAGGCCCCAGGACTTTCTGAGATTCCTGTACTATTCATTAGGGTCATTGGCCTAATGTTGCTCATTCTGGTGATGTTATTGCTGTACCCAATGCTGTAATGTGAATTTGGACATTTCCTTCCTGACACCAACAGGTTTCATCTTGGGATTGCACTTTGTTTAGCTGCCCAAATATTGGAGAAAATGAATGTAGACCTGGAAGCAGGAGACCTGAGTCTGTGTGTGAGACTCAGGAGGGGTAGATTAAGAGTAGCCTCTACAAAGGGTCAATGCTGGAGGCCAAGGGAAGGAGGGAAGGGCAAAAGGAGCAGGAGCAGGAAGATTCCTCTCTGTGCCCTACTTCTCTGCTGACCCCGACCACAGGACCCATTCTTTTATCTGCCCCTTTTGAACTGGCCAACCCTTGCCCTAGGCAGGTACATCATATTGGTCCATCTGTTACTTTAAACTAGTCCCAAAACCCTGTGGCTCCACTGCCAGCCACCCTGTCTTGCAGGCCTTGTTGGCCAAGAGCACTTTCCCCTCCATCTTTCCAATACTCATTCCCACCTAGTCTGGAGATATCCACAGTTTACAGGTGAATTCACTGAGCAGCAGCATCACACTGCCATTTGGGAACAGGGCACCTCTCCAAATCTGTTTCCCCAGCTGTTTGAATTTGCCAAGCGATGCCATAGCAAAATACCAGAAATAAGTTGGCTTTTATTGGAATTTATTAGGGTTAAAGCTTACAGTACTGAGGCTGTGAAAATGTCCAAATCAAGGCATCATCAAAAAAGGCTGTCTTAACATTGGTCTGCTTCTCCTGGACTCCAGCCACGACAAATGTTGGGCATACCTGTCCCTCTCTGCCTTCTCCCCCAAATTCACTTTATCCCTGAGGTCAGCAATGGGCCATCAGACACAATTGCTCACACATCTGCCTTCTTTTCTTGCCTGGATATCTTCAGCTTCAAGCTACTCCATGACTCCAGCCTCTGGCATCTCCCTCAGCCTCTCAGGTTTCTGTGTCTTACCACAGCTCTAGGAGATCTTGGGACCCTCTCCCATATGGCAGGCTAAACATGGCAGCACTCTTTCTCTGTGTGCTCCGTGAATGTAGGACTTCAACACAATGATTGGGGTCCATCCTGGTGCCTGAAACCTAATAAGAGGGCTTAACTTAACTAAAGCAATCTAACAAAAAGTGACCTAATCAAAAGGTCCCTTATCTGAATCTTACCAAAATGTCCTATATACAAAAGCCTTACACACAGCAATGGATTAATAAGAATATTCATTCCGGGGTCCATACAATATACAAATGGGGGCATTAACCCAGGGCACAGGGATCAGGAGGGGTATTCTAAGTCTGGGAGAAATGGGAACTTATGATGCAATGGCTGTATTTTGGGTGTGGCCATCATTGAGCAAAATGGTATGCTGACCACCATTGCACTGGCTCCTAGAATGGGCCCAAGATGAGTTCACTATACTCTGCTTTCTCCACCAAATCTTAGATCCAAAATCAGGTGGTAACTCATAGAGGTGTGTTATTATTCCCATCCCCGAAGCCAGAGCACACTGATTTTGCCTGGATGGTGGGGTAGCAGGAAGTCACTTGGTGGCCGGTGTATCAAACATAAAAAGACATGGAAAAGGACAGAGCTAGAGTAGTTTTTCATGTTGGAGTTTGGATGAGCAAGGACAGAAAGCCCCTGGGAAAAGAGACAAAACCTGACAGTTCACAGCTGGTCTTGTGGTGAGAGGCAAAGCTTAGAGAGCCTCATTGTCTACACATGATGTTCTAGAGGAACAAGAATAGCTGAGCCCAGAGACAAATGCAGCCCTGTGAAGAGAGTAACCGAAGAAGTCAGAATCCTGGCAAATGTTGGCAGCTGCCTTGCTCCAAGACAGAGTAATAGACTTTGGGGAAGGAAGATACTTATGATTTATGGCCTGGTAACTATAAGCTTCTACCCAAAATATAGACCCTTTATAAAGACCCACAGATTTCTGACATTTTGTATCAGCACCCCTTTGGCTGAGTAATACAGGATATAAAATGTTTTAAAATGCATTATTTGGCAAGTCAATAACAAATAATAAGTGCAGATTAAGAAAGGCAAGCAAAATTCAGGATTTCCTGGGTTGCCATTTAGACCTTTGTTCTGGGCACACCTTACTCGTGCGTCTTTGGAAGCTGCACCTTTCTTATTCTTCAGAAGGCTGAAGATTCCAGGGTTGATTATTGGGGTTTTGTTTTGTCCCTATCATAAATCAAGTTGTGTATCACTTCCCCATTTCCTAGTTATGAAGTCATCAATCTGAATGTGATGCTTATTTGAAGCAAGAAGAGACATGAATAATAGAACAAATAAAAAAGGAGATATTGTTGCTTTTCCCAAATTGGATACTTAGATGACTGATAATGGATCTTTCCTATTTTCTAATGAATGCATTCAATGATATAAATTTCCCCCTAAGCACTGCTTTTTCTGCACCCCACAAACTATGAAGAGTAATAGGACATTAAAAAGCAGAATGAACCACATAACAAAAGGCTTGTGAGTGAAGCTATATCCACTTCCACAAGAATCTAGATAAAAGGTGAACGCAGATGATGTAAGAAAATTGGGAAAACATATTTTCTGACTGCAATCATTGATTCCTCAAAATAACACTTCTATAAATATAACTTCACTCTGAAGGAATTTGCATCATGCTTACCTAAGGAAGAGGGAAACTATGTAAGAAAAAAAATAATGAAAACAATGAGTTTTGCCAGTTTGCCCCACATGGGAGTCCTCCCCTTTAAGTGTAATGAGTGTGAAGTTTTCTTGGAAATTCAACCTCATGAGATACTGAGAATTAAACCTTCAGAGAAACCATTTGGGATTTCATGAATTTGGGAATGCTAGAGGACCATCAAAGAACCATGCAGGAGTTAATCTCTGTGTATGTAAGGAATATTGGAAATCTTTCAGCCAGGCATTAAATCTCATTGAGCATGAAATATTCATACCTTAGTTAGTATTGTAATGAACATGGGAATACTTCCATCTGAAACAAAACCTCATGGAATATGAGAAAATTCATACTGGACAGAAATCATATGAGTGTCCTGAATTTAGTCTGCTCTTTACAGTCATTTTTAACTCCTCATTTTAAAAGTCATACAGGGAAAAATGATAGAAATGTCATAGATTTGGGAAAGTTTTCAACCTGACAGAAAACCTCTTTATTCATTAGAAAATTCTTAATGAAGAGAAATGATATATATGTGGGAAAGCTTTAATTCAAGTGTGAAATCTCAGATACAAGAGATTTCCTACTGCGAAGAAACCGTATGCATGTAAGGCATCTGAAAAATGCCTTTTGGTACATATCATATCTCACAGATCAAGAAAAAATTCATATAGGACAGAAAAAAAATGAATGTAAGGAATCAGAAAAGGCTTCAGGCAAAAGCAATAATTCATTAAACATCAGAGTTTTCATTCCAGAAAAAAACCCTCTATATGCAATGAATGAGGAAAAGCCCTCAACCAGAAGGAAAACCTCATTAACCCCCTGAGAATACATACTGGAGGGAAACCCTATGAATGTGATGGATGTGAGAAAGCTTTCATTCAGAAATCAAGCCTCATTACACACCAGATGTAACTGTTGGGGAATTTGATGTAATTATGAATTCCATAAATATAATTTGATCATATGTGTTAACTCTTCTGTTAATCTGGCCATCATTGGGGCATTGACTGGGCCAATTCATCAGGGCATTGAACCCCACCCATTATTGGGTTTGGGAATCAAATATAAAAGACATGGCAAAGGACAGGTGAAGCAGATTTTTTTTGACAAGCAGTTTTTCTGTTTTAGAAAAGGCTCCAGAAGAAGAAAAGTGAGCCATTTCCCTGATAGTCTACAGCTGACCTTTTTGAGAAACCAGAAGAGCTAAGCCCAGAGAGAAATGTAGCCCCGTGAAAAGAGGAACACAAGAAACCTGAACCCTGGCAAACGTCATCAGCTGTCTTGCTCCGAAACATGGCAAAGAACTTTGGTGAGAAGAATCTTAATGCTTTATGGCCTGGTATGTGTGGACTTCAACCCCAAATAAATACCCTTTGTAAAGACTACCCCATTTTGGTATTTTACATAAGCACCCCTTTGGCTGACTAATACATGAGAGAAGACAAACTGGAGAGAAACCCTATATCTGTAAGGACTCTAGGAAAGCCTTCATTTTCAAATCAAATCTCACTGACCATGAGAATAGTGGATGGAAACCCTATATATGTAAGGAATGTGGAATAACCTTCAGCCAGAGGCAGTATCTCATTAAACATTACAAGATTCATACTGGAGAGAAATCCTGTGAATGTACTGAATGCGAATCTCCAAAGAATGTCCATATCCAGTCTGTGCGACTTGTTGCCAATCTTTTAAGGAAGCGGCTGTGACTGTGCAATTCAGGATGTTTTTCTCCTCTGGAAAAGTGCACTTACAGGTTGTTCTGAGATCTGCTCCTCCCACCTCTTCTTCCACACTCATCTGTGTTCAGTTTGTTACCACTAATTTATGCATCAGAACTCAAGATTTCTCTTAGTTTGAGTAAAGAATGTCTTTCCACTTATTTCAGATTGTCCTGGTTGTTTTCACTGGTTCTTCAGTCCATTACATTCTGTGTAAGCATTTAAAAAATTATCATTTTAAAAACAATGCAGCCCATTATTGTAACATGTTATTCTAAGGCACCCCATCCCTTTATATTGTTTCAGTTTCTTCAGCTGATTCTGGTGTGGATTCAAGTTTAACATCCACTGACCTACAGTGGCCTGCTTCCTACTTAACTCCAATTTTCCTTATTATATTAAATCAGAAATGATCCTCTCATAATTGGATGATATACTTCTAATCTCAAGTATTTTAAGGAGTTAGGAAATTTATATTCTTAAGTTGTACTCCAATAATTTTCTCATATGTGATAGCATGTAGGATGGATGAAAATAGAGAATGCATGTATTTACAAACAGAAATTTGTACCCAAAAGAATCTGCCAATGCACATAATTCTGAGGGAAGAGGAATGGGTGTTGGGGCTAGAGAAGGAAGTTTGCTCTTTGCCATGACAGACATAAATTATTTTTATACTCTTTGCACAGATAATTTGGTTATAATTTAAAAGAAATTATGAAAATTGTACACAATGATATCATACACAGTGGTTCATTTAAAGATATTGATTTGTATTTGCAACATTTCTGCAGGGGCAATTCCACTCACCCTTTGCAAATACAGCCACCCATAAAGGAAAAGTGCTCACCCACCTTGGCCCCCTCCCCAGCTGCCTGAACGGGGGGAGGCGTCCCTCAGCAAGAGTGGGCACGGACCACGAGGATCATGGATGCGACAATGTGAAGGCAACACTGCTCTCTTCACATGTCTGTTTCGAGGGCTGTTACTACCACAGGAGAAGCTCTACTTCCTGTGGCTTACTCCACAGTGAATACCTGCTAGAGTGACTCAATCCAGAGAGGGAATGTCCTTTTTTGGAATCAAACTCTCAGAGCTCCAATGAAAACCATAATCATAGGTTCTGGATCTGCAAAGAAGGAAAGGCAGAAAGCCCTGCTCAGCACTCACAGCCTCAGTTAGAGATGTGAGTCACTCTATCTGGTCCTCACTGGTGAGTAAGGAGCAGGAAATCTGTCTTCTCCTGTGGTGTTAACAGCCCCCTAACCAGACATGTGTAGAGAGCAGTGTGGCCTTCACAGAGTCACATCAATGTTCCTCATGCTGCATGCTCACTCTTGGTGAGGGTGACCTCCACCCATCCAGGCAGATTGGGAGGGTGCCCATGGGAGAGGGTAGGTTTCCTTTATGGTCAACTGTATTAGCATAGGGTAATGGGAAGTGCCGCCCTCCAGTAATGTTGCAAATATAAATCACTGTCTTCAAGTCAACCAATTTGTATGATTTCATTGTGTACTATTTTCATAATTTATTTTAAATTATATCCATGCAAATAGTATAAAAATGATTTATGTCTGTTATGGCAAACAGTAAAATTCCTTCTATATTCTCAATCCCTATTCCTCCTTCCTCAGAATTATCTACATTGGCAGATTATTTTGGGTACACATTTCTGTTTGTAAATACATGCATTCTCTAGTTTCATTCACCCCATAGCTTATCATATATGAGAAAAATATTGGAGTACAATGTAAAAATATAAATAAATTTTCTAGCTTCTTAAAATACTTTAGATTAGAAGTATATCATCTAATTATGAAAGGATCATTTCTGATTTGAAATAATAAAGAAAATTGGGGTTAAGTAGAAAGCAGGCGACTGTAGTTCAGTGACTGTTAAACTTGAATCCTAATCAGCATCAGGTGAAGAAACTGAAAAAATATAAATGGTTGGGGTGCCTTAAAAGAAATTGCTACAGGAGAGAGGCAAGAGAGCATAAGTTTAAGGAGGATACTCACTGAAGAGCTCTCTGGGGTTGGCCAATTGTGGGTGGAGTCTTGCTCAAGTGTCTGTGCTGTCGGCACACAGAGTGAGAAGCTTAGGTCACCTAGCAGGAGGCAGATCGACGGCGTGGAGTGATCAGTGGAGATTCTTGAGGCTTGAGACTGCCTGTGGTGGTTAACACAGTTGGCTGAGCCCCACCCACAGGGACAATGGCTTGTTTCAACCATGAATCCTGCAACTGCAACTCATGCTCCTGGTTTGAAGAAACATACTCTGAGGGAGGGAGGGCTCTCACAAAAGGTGCGGTGTTTAACTTCTGTGGATTTTGCTGCCTGGAACCCCTCAAAGCTTTGGGGATCAGAGAAGCTGGCTTGAAACAGCACCAGGCTGAGGGGAGAGACGAATCTGCTGAGGAAACCTGATTTACCAGCAGCACTTTGACATGGAGGCCTGGCCCCAGGGGAGCGGAGTCAACCAATTTTATCACTCTGCCCTGACAAGCATCATAGCTTCACTCCCCTGGGGAGGGCAGGGAGTGGGAAGGGCTTGATTATTTTCAACAAACCTATTTACGGGTCCCTCGGTGAAGGGAGTGATCTAGCAGAGAATGTCTTTTTGGTCCCTTATATCACCAAAAAAACAAAAGGAGACAGTCACTTTAAAAAATGAATTCCTGTTCTTAATTTAGTTTAATACCGAAAATCTGTCTCAAAACCTACAGATAGAATCCAGAAGCAAAATTGAAAAATACAAGCAGGCTAGAGGATATGCAAGGACCCTAGAAGGAACATTTCATCCTTTGTTTGTTTGATGGTGTGGTTGTTTGGTTTTTCTCTGTTTATTTGTTGTCTCTGCTTTTCTTTCTTCTTTCCTCCCTCCTTTCTGTTTTCCTACAACTTTTTAAAAATTAGCTAAACTCTTCTTTGCTGTTCTTCTTCTTCAGTGGTTTCCCATTCTCTGTCTATATTGATATTGTATCCTAATCTATCTCTTCTCATTCCTTCATCTCTCTGCACTGGTTTCCTTCCACTATGAAATTTCTCATGGTCAGTGAGATTTGATTTGATACTGAAGGCATTCCTACATTCCTTACATATATAGGGGATCTCTATAGTTTATCTTCTTTGGTGTGTAATGAAGCTTGATTTCTGAAGGAAACCTTTCCCACGTCCACCACATTCATAGGGATTCTCTCCAGTATGTATTCTCAGATGGTGAACGAGGTTTTCCTTCTGGTTGAACTCTTTTCCACATTCATTGCATACATAGGGTTTTTCTCTAGAATGAATGCTTTGATGTTTAATGAATGATTGCTTTCACCTGAAGGCTTTTTTGCATTCTTTACATTCATTTTGTTTCTCTCTAATATGAGTTTCTCATGTTCTGTGAGATATGATTTGTACCTAAAGGCTTTTTCGCATGGTTTATGTGCATACCATTTCTTTTCAGTAGGAAATCCCTTGTATCTGAGATTTGACATTTGAATTAGACCTTTCCCACATATATATGATTTCTCTTCAGTAAGAATTTTCTGGTGAATAAAGAGGTTTTCTGTCAGTTTGAAAACTTTCCCACATATTTGTCATTTCTATCTTTGTTCCCCTGAATGGCTTTCAAAATGAGGAGTAAAAAATGATAGTATGGAGCAGCCTACATTCAGGACAATACTATGGTTTATCTATAGTTTTAATTTTCCCGTATTCCATGAGATTTTTTTTCTTATAGAAGCATTCCATGTTCATTACAATATTAACTAATGTATGAATATTTCATGCTCAATGAGATTTAATGCCTGGCTGAAGAATTTCCAATATTCCTTACATTCACAAGGTTTTACTCCTGCATGTTTCTTTGCTGTGACTTTAGCTTTCTGAAATTCATGAAATCCCAAATGGTTTCTCTGAAGGATTAATTCTCAGGTATCTCATTATATTGAGTTTCCAAGAAAACTTCACACTCATTACACTTAAAGGGGAGGACTACAATGTGGGGCAAATTCCTTCCAAGTAAAGTTACATTCATAGAAGTGTTATTTTGAGGAAACAATGCTTGTGGTCAGAGAAAAGATTTTCCCAACTTTCTTACATTCTCTGTCTTCATCTTAAGTCTGTACTGCTGTGGAAGTGTATATAGCTTCACACACAAGCTTTTGTTATGTGGTTCTTTCCACTTCTTAATGTCCTATGCTTCTTCATAGTTTTTGGGGTGCAGCAAAAGAAGTGCCTAAAGGGAAATTTATAGCATTGAATGCATTCATTAGAAAAGAGGAAAGATCCAAATGTCAATCATCTAAGTGTCCAATTTGGGAAGTGCAACAATGTCTCCTTTTTATTTGTGCTATCATTCCTGGCTCTTCTTACGTCAAATCAGCATCACAACCAGTTTGGTGACTTCATAACTAGGAAATGGGGAAGTGGCACAGCAAAGGATTAATGACGGGGAAAAAACAACACCCCATAAGTTAACCCTGGAACATTCAGACTTATGAAGGATAAGAAAGGTGCAGCTTCCAAAGATGCACGAGTAAGGTGGCCCCAGAATAAAGGCCAAAATTGCAACCCAGAAAATCCTGACACTTTGTTTTGGACTGACTATTTTTATTCAATTTTTTTTCCTTCTATTTACTTGGATGAGATGCACTATTTAATATTCTGTAAACTTTACCGTGGAAATTACAATACTTTTGCTTGCTTTCCAAAATCCACACTTATTATTTATTATAGACTTGTGAAATAATGTATTTTAAAACATTTTATATCCTGTATTAGTCAGACAAATGGGTGCTGATGCAAAATACCTGAAATCTCTTGGTCTTTATAAAGGGTATTTATTTGGGGTAGAAACTTCCAGTTACCGGGCCATAAAGTATAACTTTCTTCCTTAATCAAAGTCTGTTACCCTGTCTTGGAGCAAGAGAGCTGCTGACATTTGCTAGGTTTCTGGTTTATTGTGTTGCTCTCTTCCCAGGGCTGCATTTCTCCCTGGGATCAGCTCCTCTGTTTTTCATCAAGGTCAGCTGTAGTCTATGAGGCTCTCTAAGCTTTTTCTGTCTCCACAAGGCCAGCTGTGAACAGTCAGGTGCATGGCTTCTCTCTTTTCCCCTGTGCCTCCTGTCCTTGCTCATTAGAACTCCAACATCAAAAACTACTCCAATCGGTCCATTGTCCTGTCATTTTATGTGTGAGGCCCCACCCACTAATTGGCAGGGCTCAAGTGCCCTACAGACTGTGACCCAGTCAATGCCCTTATCATAACTTAATCATGCCCAGATTAACAGACCAGTTTACAAGCATCGTCCCATAAACATTATTGGAATTGATAATGATATCAAACTGCTACATATCCAGTTACCCATCTTATGCTATATATTATTTTATGGTGTATTTGAACACTTTATTGTTGTCCTAGGCCACGGATATCATTCTTACTTTATATATTCAATAGTCATTTAGGTATATGAATTTAATTAACAAATATTGTTTTTCAATCCATCTGAATCTTGAACCTTCTGAGAATATTTTTCTTCTGGAAGAATATTCTTTTACATTCCTTTAAAGTGAGTTGTTTCTAGCAAACTTTATTAGTTTTTACTCATCTGTAATAGTATTTATTTCATTTCTTCCTGAAGCATTGAGATGAAATAAATCTCAGGCCGTCTATGATCTCCAATGTTTTGAGAGCACCCTTAGGGTCGAATCTCTGCATTCTGTTGTACATGTAATCAGTTCTTTAGAGAAAAAAATAGGGGCTTTCAGTTTTACAGCCTGATCCTTCCCACCCCAGGCAAAATCTGTGCACTGTGGATTTGGGGATGGGAATGATGGCTCAACTCTGAGTTACACACCTGATTTTGGAGCTAAGATTTGGTGGAGAAAGCACAGTATATTGTGTTCTTCTTGGGACCTTTCTAGGGACCAGTGCAATGGTGGTCAGCACCCCATTTTGCTCAATGATAGCCACACCCAAAGTACAGCCACTGCTCAGGGGTTCCCATTTCTCCCAGACTTAGGAGACCCATTCTGATCCCTGTGCCCTGGGTTAATGTCATCGTTTGAGACTTGTGTGGGCCCCAGAGAATTATGTTCTTACTTACCTATTGCTGTGTGTGTAAGCCTTTTTTATGTAGGACATTTTGGTTAGATTCAGATAAGGGAAATTTTGATTAGGGCACTTTTTGTTTGAATGCTTTAGTTTAGTTAAGGGCATCTGATTAGTTTTCAGGCACCAGAATGTACCCCAATCATTGTGCTGAAGTCCTACATAAATGGAACACACAGAGAAAAGTGCTGCCGTGTTGACCCTGCCATGTGGGAGAGGGATCAAAGATCTCCTATAGCAGTGGAGAGATGCAGAAACCCTGAGAACCTGAGGGAGAGGCTAAGGGCTGTAGTCATGTAGCAGCTTGAAGCTGAAGACATCCAGGCGATAGGAGAAGGGAGATTTGTGAGCAATTGTGTCTGATGGGCCACTGCTGAGCTCTGGGAGAAAGTGTGTTTGGAGGAGAAGACAGAGAGAGACAAGCAGGCCCAACATTTTGCCTTGGCAGGATTCCTGCAGCAACTGACCCTGGCTAAGACAGCAATTTAGATGATGACTTGATGTGGACATTTTCATAGCCTCAGAACTGTAAGCTTTGAACCTAATAAATTCCAATAAAAGCCAACCTACTTCTGGTATTTTGCATTGGCAGCACTGGGAAACTCAAACATCTGACGACACAGATTTGGAGAGCTGCCCTGTTCCCAAACAGCAGTGTGATGCTGATGCTCAGTGATTTCTCCTGTAACTGTGGGTATCTCCAGACTAAGCAGGAATAAGTTCGGGTAAGATGGAGGGGGAAGTGCTCTTGGCCAGGATGGCCTGCAAGACAGGAAGATAGTTAGTGGTGTCACAGGGTTTGGAGACTAATATAAAGTCACAGTTGCCCCAGTATGATGTACCTGCCTCAGGCAATGGTTGACCAGATGGGCAGGGGCAGATAAAATCATGGGACATGTGGTCTGGTGCTGCAGAAAAGTCAGGGCACACAGAGGAGTCTCCCTGCTCCAGCTCCTTTTGCCCTCCCCTCCTTCCCTTCGCTTCCAGCCAGAACCCTCTGAGGAGGCTGCTCTTACTGTAGCCTTCCTGGGTCTCAGGCACAGACTCAGGTGTCCTTCTCCAGTTCTACATTCAACTTCTCCAATTATGGGGCATCTAAAGAAAGAGCAATGCCAAGATGAAACAAGTTGGTATCAGGAAAGAAATATCAAAATTCACATTACTGCATTGACCACAGCAATAACAAGACCAGAATGAGAAACATTAGGCCAGTGACCCTAATAAATAGTACAGGAATCCCAGAAAGTCCTGGGACCTAGGGCTTACAAGAATAGAAGTGAGGTTGTGAGAGATTGCAATGTTTTCAGAAAACCGCAGAGGGTGCAGATACCAGATATTTCTCAGATTAATTAAATATTTAATTTTCAACACTGTTGAAAATGATGCAGACCTCTTCAATCCCAGAAGAGAATGGAGTGGTTGGAATGGAAGAAGCTGGTGTACACCTGAAGAAGCTGGAATATAACATGTGTTCATTGCAGTTCCCCCAAACCAGAGAGGGAACCAAACTCTCAGAACCCCATTGAAAACCATCATCATAGGTTCAAGCTCTGCAAAAGAGTACAGGGGAAAAGCCCTGGTCAGCACTGACAGCCTCATTTAGTAATGTAGTCACTCTAGCGGGTCTAACCTGGGGAGTAAGCAGCAGGAGGTGCATCTTCTGCTGTGGTGCTAATAGCCCTCTAACTGGACACCTGAAGAGAACAGTGTGGCCTTCACATGGTCGCATCCATGTTCCTCCTGCTCTGTGCTCACTTCTGCTGAGGGAGGCCTCCACCTGTCCAGAGAGCTGGGGGTCATGCCGAGGGGAGTGAGCACTGTTTGCAAAGATGAGTGACTATATTTGCAAAGATTGATGGGAAGTGCCCCCACACCCAGTAATGTTGCAGATACAAATCACTACCTTCAAATCAACCACTTTGTATGATTTCATTGTGTACTATTTCCATAATTTCTTTTAAATGATAACCAAATTATTAGTGCAAAGATTATAAAAATAATTTATGTCTGTTGTGGCAAACACTAAAATTCCTTCTCTAGTCCCAACCACCGTTCCTACTTCCTCAAAATTATCTGCATTGGCAGATTCTTTTTGGGTACACATTTCTCTTTGTAAATACATGTATTTTCTAGTTTCATCCATCTCACAGCCTATCACATATGAGAAAATTATTGGAGTACAACTTAAGAATATAAATAATTTTTTTTAACTTCTTAAAATACTTGAGATTAGAAGTTTATCTCTAAATTTTGAAAGGATAATCTCTGATTTAATATAATAAGGAAAATTGCGGTTAAGTAGAAAGCAGTTCAGTGGCTCTTAAACTTGCAATTCAGTGGCTCTTAAACTTGAATCCACATTAGAATTAGGTGAAGAAACTGAAAAAATATAAATGGTTACGGTGCCTTAGAAGAAAATGCTACAATAATGGGCAGCATTATTTTTAAAATGGTAATTTTTTAAATGCTTACCCAGATTGTAATGGGTTGAAGACCCAGTGAAAACAACCAGGATAATTTGAAATAAGTGGAAAACCCATCTTTACATAAACTACGAGAAATCTCGTGTTCAGATGCATAAATTAGTGGTAACAAATTGAACACAGATTTTGTGATTCACCTTGGAGGTAGATGGTGCCAGGAATGATCCAAAGAAAGGTTGGGATGAGGGGACCTCCCTCCACGTGCAATTCAGGCAAATTTATTTAGGCTGAAGCTGCTTTATATACTACAAAGCTGATAATAAAAGTAGGGCATCCTTCACTAGTTCCTCAGCTTGATACGTGAGAGCACTGCTTATTTCTGTATTTCCAGACAATCTTTCTTGGGAATTCAGACCATAACAACTTAATGGTGTGTTCATTCTGCTCTGGCTCCTCTTAATGATGTTTGCAGTATGCAGTGTCCTTGGAGACATTTACTAATGTTTCTCTGCAAGTAAACATGCTTTTTAAATGCTTAACCCATTATGGTCTGGCTCTCAGCATCATTTCCAACAACTCACCCTTTTCTGTTTTTTGTCCAGGGTGACTGTGCCAGACTTAGATTGCCCTTCTCTGAATGTCTTACCCATCCCTGACCACCAGCCAAGCTCAATGGACAGGAGTTTGAGATTGAAGGGTTTTAAGCAGAATCAAGTTATTAGCATGGCTGGCTTTTTCAGACCTATTAATGTGGGATGGCAGGGCTTTGTAGATACGTCCTAATAAAGTTAGAGAAGCAGACTACCAATTATCACCACACTGAAGTTAGCAAGTACAGAGGTTGATTTCCACCAATGTAAGGGGTTTATTTTTTTTAATTGACTGTCACCGATTGCCAAAATTTGCTACCTGAAAGCGTAGTAAGTTGATTCTGAGACATACTCAAAATCCTTTTTTGCAAATCTGTAATTTCTATAGAATAATTTGTTTGATGACCTATTAAATGATTTTGATTATTTCCCATTCATAATTGGAATCATTGTACGGGAGAGGAGTGATTAAAAAAGCACTTTCATTCCAATCACACTTCAAAACCTTGTTTTAAATTTAGATTATATACCTGATCTCCCATTTGTGTAACAGCCATCTCTAAGTCATTAAGCCTATTATTAATTTTCCCATCAATAAATGCGTGACTAGGCCATAGCTCACTAGCATTTTTCTGTCAATTTCTAGCATATTGTCGGGTTTGAATAGTCTCATGTAGGGCAGTTTCTGCCTCAGCAGCACCTGTAATAATACCTATAAGCCCTAATGCAGCAGCTATAATTAATCCAATTAAACATTTGGTTCTTTTCAAATAATGATTTAGAAAGTGGCAAAGGATTTTGTTCTCAGGGGAAGAATGCCAGCAAGGATTCATGTGAACCCAAAGCCATATTCCATGATGCCATTTTCCTTTTAGAACAACAGTAGAACTTTCCTGTAAAACAGACTTTGATACACAAGTGTAAAGGGAGCAATTGCTGCAGAAAAACCATGTTTGTTTAATGCTCACTCTTCCAGTATAAAAACTATGGGATCCTGTACACATATTTTAAGAAATTAAGTGGATTTTCTTTTTAAACTGGTAATATTAGTTTTACTGCCTTGCCATTCAAAAATTGGACTAGTTCCCAAAAATAATTTCCACAAATACTTTTCAGTTTTGTTAATTTTAATGTCCCATAGTTGGGGGCTAAATCTTCCCTGATGATTCCAATTTAGCGATGTATTTATACTTATGACGTCCCCAAAATTCCAAAAATAATGATAGCTTTCAGTAGTTGTTTTTGTTGAATTATTAATTTTTCAATATATGGTTGGGTTTACATTAGTTTTCATTATCCCTATAAGGACCGAATCATTAAAATTCTATAAGAATTATTAAAGAGCACAACCTCAGATGAAACATGGCATGTATGCCATTTATCACTTTGTACTATATTTTGGGGCTGTATATATTGATCGACGGATACTAGGCAGATAGGTCATTCAAGAAATTGCAAGGTTAAATTTTCAATAAATTTCCCTTCCTACTCAGGTTTTAGAGGAAGGAGAGAATCAACGGGCCCAAGTAAATGATTTGGGTAGGATTGTCCCCACAAGTCAAAAATTCTGAAAGAGGTGAATTAGTAATATAAGCCCAATATGTTTAATTATGTGAAGGTGCATTACTAACTTCTGTCATTGTCAAGGTAAGCATAGCAAAGAATAACTGTTTTAGAGTGACATTCTGACTTTTAGAAGTTATCATCTTTTCTGCTTCTTGTGTCAGCTTCTTTGACTTTTTTATGTCTAGGTTTCAGATGTCTGGACAGGACCCAAAACTGATCTCCTTTATCGGTAATGATAAGAGCAAAACCTCAACATTATATCCTAACTTAATTTCTGCCTTTTCCCATTGATTATTATATTTATGCTTTCAATAAACTAGTTGCCCAATATTTGTTTCTGTATTTTTTACTTATTTTTGCAAGAAATGCCCTGCTGCTGATATATATGATTTTGACCTTTGGCTTAAAATTTTTATACTAAAAAATGCTTGATATAATTGTTTTCACACCTCACCATTTCGACCTGTGTGGTTTTTGTACCATTTATAAATAGAGGTTTAACTGTTAATTTTTTATGATAAGTATACATACATTCACAGGCTTACTAAATCAGGGGATACACTGATATACTTGGCTTATTTTTGGCTAGAGTCCTGGATCGATACAAGATAAATGTTAATATATATTTAATTTAATAAACCTATATTGACAATAAGGGTGAGAAACAAATAGCATTACTAATTAAAAGATTAAGTCAATATTGAACAAAGTTACAGAATGACAGATAAATAGAGCAGTTTTATATATATATACTTACCAATATCTAGCTTGTAGCTGGGAAGTGTTGAGTTGTTGAAGTAGCAACTGATACAACCAGAGAGTTTTGGTTGATTGTGTTTAGGATTAATGAATTTGATACTATAGATGCCAACTTGTGAGTATTTTGCTAATTCCCGACGAGGGGCCAACCTCCTCAGGAAGGAACACAACACTCTCTGGACAGTACATTTTAAGGTTTATGCATCAGTCCCTGGGAGAGTGGCCAGCTCCCCCAGGGAGGAATACAACACCCATTAAAATGCACTTTATCTTTTTTAATTTGTTACAAAACTTCCTTGATGTGCTTACTATTTTACTTTCCAATATTTTTCCTGAAATGTGAAAAGTGGCAAAGCATTTGTTCTTTGATTAACAAAGTTTTCTGTATGATGCTTTACTTTTAGGCTTGAACAATACTTGCCAGACTTGTTTTTCAATATATTTAGTTTCAGAACTGTCAAAATTCAAAACAAGAGATTTACATATACATTTCATAAAATGCATTTATGTGTAGTTTACAAGTTATTAAATAACTTAAGTATGCAATGTATTGTATTAAAGTTTTGATTAGTATTTATGTGTATTATACAGAATTCATAATTGTAGTAGATTATACAACAGACATCCAATGAATAAACTTTTATTTCTTAAGAGTTTAAGATTCTTACTAACATGAATAGAATGACCTCAATTTCTTTGTTTTGTATTGCTTGAGGCATAGGTAAAAACAAATTAGAATTTCCTTTTTGGGCTTTGGGGTAATACATTAACTTGTAATTTTAATACTTGCATTGGTTTTGTTGTTAACATTATAGTTAGAATTGGGGCTGTTCCTTACACTGTTGAATATAAACTTAATTTATTGTTGGCTACTTGGTAGGAACGGGTATGTGAGCTGGCTTGACTTCTTTAATAAAATATTAAAGAAAGCTTTAGGAAGATTTAAAACAAAGTGAGAATGACATAACTGGATATTAATTTTTTGCAACAAATAACAATATTTGGGACCACTACAAGCTGCAGGGTTTTTTTTCTTTCTTTCTTGTTTACTATATTTTACTGTTATGCACTACCCTGGCAGCCTTTAATGGCTGCTTTATTCTTGTAGTTATAACTACAAATTATAATTAATAACATCATATTTTATTTAATATTATATTGAATCATTATTATATTTTCAAGAATTTTATACACTTTTAAAGTATTAATATGAGCTTTTTTCATATAACTTAAATTGCTATAAAATTAGAAAATTTCTTTTAATTATACCACAGTTTTATATACTTCATTCAAATTATATCACATGGACTTAACTATTTTCAGGATTTTACTTTATTTTTAGGTTAAAGACCAACTTATATGTGACTGTTTGACTTTGAGAAAGGAGGTTCGAACATTGTGTTCTTTTTAAGTGATAAAACGTGTTTCTCCATGGAAGTGATAAGGTTAAAGTATAAAAAAGCTATTTTGATGAAACAGACTTTCTTTATTGCATACTGACTATTTAAAAGAAAATCCTTGTAAACTTTACCAGAACAGACTACTGACTTCAGAAATTTTGATAAAGAATAAAACTTTAACTTTATATTATTACATTGTTTGACATTAAAGCTTTAAATTTCTTTAGATAGCCTGTTTAAATCTTACTTAGCTTTGACCACAAATATTCTTTTTCCACATGCCTTTTGCACTTTTTGTATTTATTCAGGTTTTTCCCACATTTTACTTTTTAAAAATAACTAGTCATTTTATCTTAGGATAAAATTACTTTCTTTTCTTTAATAAAAAAGCACATTCTCTATACCTTCTGTACTTAAGTTACCACAATATTTGGCAACTATATCCAAGCAAACTTCTGACAAAACATAATTACGATCAACATTATACAAACTTGTTAGAATAATCTTTTAATTTGAGTATAACTATTTTTATTATTTTAAACTAATATCCATATTTATTTATTAATATAAGCACTTATACAATTTTTGGCCATTTGAATAGGGCTCATAATAATTTTCACTTATCAATTTAATATTACCATCTGGAGGTATCAAAATATTGACTGACACTGAACAAACAGACAAATACAAAAAAGAATTATGACACACTAACAGAAACATAATGCTTACTAATTTAACCCATAATTTTTGCTCCTTTGGTATGGCTGTCTTCAAGCCCTCCATCATTTCACATCTTTGATTTTACTGTTTTTAAGATTTTTTATGGGATCTGTATTACCTGTAATATATAAGCTTGTTCTTTGAAACACTTTTGTTCATAATCAGCAAGCAGCCAGGGCAACCTAAATAGAATAAATACAGTTAAGCTCTAATTTAGAAGTTTATACAGATATTGAACATGTATATTTTGGATTACTACTCTTTAGGAGTACACTTAAGCTCAAAGTTCAGATTTCTGGGATAGGCCCTTTAATTCCTGTTCTTAATTTTCGGTATACCCAGTGAAGGAGTAATAAACTTAGTTTCATCTGAGGAAGGATCTACAGCTGTACTGCTTTTGATAACTGTCTTAAGTTCTGTTACAGGCCAGAGTGAACTGCTCTGTTGGGTAGATTTGAGCAAGACTGCGAAATGTGCTCATATTGTTTGTCGGAGGGCCTTGAGCAAGACCAGTTTGGAAGTTTCTCAACTTAATAATGAGACTACCATTTTTATGATATTTAGAATGGCATTCCTTGGCCCAGTGCAACCCTTTTTGGCATTTTGGACACAGATGAGTTGGTATTGATTTATTATTGCCCCTAAATGGAGTTTTTACACTAGTTTTGACTTGGCAAACTTTTTTCATATAAACTGGTTTCCCACATTTAAAGCAATTTATATTAGTAATCATAGGACTACATCACTTTGAAGCAGCTGGAAGAAAGTTCATGTTATAAGTATTAGGCCCAATGTTTTGACATATTTTTATATAATCCTCTAAAGTCCTTCCATTTGTCTTTATGGTATATAAAGCCTTTTTACACACACTGTTAGCATTATCAAATCCAACATTAGAATAAGCATTTCTTTAAGATCAGATTGAGTTACTGTCTTGTTGGCTACATCTGCCAGCCTTGCTACAAATACAGCATAAGTTCCAGTATTTTATGAAAACGTTTTGAATATGATTGTACAGCCTGTCCAGGGGTGGAGACTCATCGCCAGGCAACTGGGCAGCAATATCACACTTGTAACAATGGCAATATCATCATATAGAGCTTGGCTAGGAATCCCAGCCCTTTGATCTGTTCCTAATATTTGTTCAGCAGTAATAAGCACTGGTGAATTTTGCTGTTGGTTTCATCATCTAAAATGTTAGCTTTATCAGCCCACCAAGTTTTAAATAGAAAGAAATCTGCTGAATTAAGAACAGCTTGAGCTAACAACTCCCATTCCCAGGGTATTAATCTGTTTGCTGGTGCCATTTCTTGCACCAATTCTGAGTATAAGGAGATTTTACACCATATTGAGTGCATGCTTTTTAAAATTTTTTATAGTTTTAAAAGGAATAGGAGCATGCTCATATTGTACACCCCCTTGGGGATTATTAGCATCTACTGGAATTTGAGTTACTGTTACTGGAAAAGTAAAAAAAAAAATTGCGTAGCCTCTGAATTTTCTTTTCTATTTCTTTGTGCTATACTTTTCATAATTGAAGAGTATGGTGCTGACACAAAAACAAAACTTTTGGAGGGTCATCAAATCATGTAGTAGGTGCAGATGCTGGATCGGATGGCTTAATGACCGCTGGAAAAGTTCCATAAACTCCTTTTTTCTTTTTTTTTTCTTTCTATTAGAACTGATTTTATCTGTTTTTGCCTTTTCATTAATTTTTTTCATATATATTTTCATTAAAATCATCATTAGCTTGTTCTGCTATAGTTTTAGCAATAGCAGTATCCATTTTCATATCTTCATTTTCATCTGACTGTAATGGTTCAAGAGCAACTGAAATAAGACTATACAAAGACCATACATAACAATGTTTCTGTGCAAGAGAAAAGAGTTTTAGTAATTCTAGGGTCATCACAGATACCCCTGTATCCTTTAACAGTGTTTTCAAAACTTGGGAATATTCCTTTAATAGAGTCAACTGATTACCCATTTCCCTGATGATCAAGATTATTAGACTCACCAACAGAATGCCAGGATTTTGCAACCCAGCAGTCCTTCTTTCCACATTACTGGTACAGAGAAAAGAGTAATCATGCCCCTCATGGGGGCCATCTGTTGTTATTCATCATGGAGGTAAATGGTGCCAGGAATGATCCAAAGAAAATTTGGGATAAGGGATACTCACTCAATGTGGAATGCAGGCAAGTTTATTTAGGCTGAAGCTGCTTTTTACACTACAAAGCTGATAACAAATTTAGGGCATCCTTCTCTAATTCCTCAGCTTTGTATGTGAGAGGGCTGACTGTTTCTGTGTTCACAGACAATCTTTCTTGGGAATTCAGACAATAACATCTGAGTGGTGTGTTCATTCAACTCTGTCTCCGCCCACTGATGTCTGCAGTATGCAGTGCTCTTGGAGACATTAAATAATGTTTCTCTGCCAGCAAGCATGCTTTTTAAATGCTTAACCCTTTATGCTCTGGCTCTCAACATCTTTTCCAACATTTCCCCCCCCCCCCTCTTTTTGTATTTTGTCCAGTGTGACTTTGCCAGTCTTAGGTTACCTTCTTCTGAAAGTCTTACCCATAACTGGTCACCAGCCAAGCTCCATGGACAGGGGTCTTCAGGGTTATGACTTTCAAGCAGAATCATGTTATTAGCATGGCTGTCCTTTTCAGCCGTATTAATGCAGGACAGCTGGGCTTAGTGAATGCCTCCTAATACAGTAAAGAGTAGCAGAGCACCAATGATCACCACACTGAAGTTAGCAAGTACAGAGTTTAATTTCCACTAATATAAGGGGTTTATTTTATTTAATTGATCTGTCACCGATTGCCAAAATTCGCTACCTGGAAGCGTAGTAAGTTGATTCTGAGACATGCTCAAAATTCTTGTTTGCAAATCTGTAATTTCTATAGATAAATTTTTGTGATGATCTATTGAAAGATTTTTAATTTTTCCTATTCATGATGGGAATCACTGTATGGGAGAGGAGTGATACAAAAAGCACTTTCATTCTAATCACACTTCAAACCTTATTTTATATTTAGATTATGTACCTGTTCTCCCATTTGTGTAACAGCCAAGAGAGTTCTGGTATTTTCCATCAGCACCCCTTTTGCTGACAGGAAATCACCAAACTGGATGTGAATTTTCTCATATTCCATGAAGTTTTTTCTCAGATGGAAGCATTCCCATGTTCAATACAATGCTAACTAATGTATGAAATTTCATATTCGATGAGATTTAATGCATGGTGAAGGAATTACAATATTCCTTACATACACAGGGTTTTACTCTTGCATCTTTCTTAATGTGACTCTAGCTTTCCCAAATTCATGAAATCCCAAATTGTTTCTCTGAAAGATTAATTCTCAGGTACCTCCTGATGTTGAATTTCCAAGAAAAACTTCACACTCTTTACACTTAAAGGAGAGGACTAACGTGAGGCAAACTGGAAAAACTCATTATCTTCATTCATTTTCCTTACATAGATTCCCTCATGCTTAAGCAAGCATGATGCAAATTCCTTAAAAGTGAAGTTACATTCATAGAAGTGTTATTTTGAGGAAACAATGTTTGTGGTCAGAGAACATATTTTCCCAACTTTCTTATATTCTCTGCCTTCATCTTAGGATTCTACTGTTGTGGAATTGGATATAGCTTCACTTACAAAACATTTGTTATGTGGTTCTTTCTGCTTTTTAATGTCTATGCGTCTTCATAGTTTGTGGGATTCTACAAAAGAAGTGCTTAGATGGAAATTTATAGCATTGAATGCATTCATTAGAAAACAGGAATGATCCAATATCAATCATCTAAGCACCCAATTTGGGAAGTGAAACAATATCTCCTTTTAATTTGTTCTATCATTCATGGCTCTTCTTGCTTCAAATGTGCTTCACATCCAGTTTGGTGATTTCAAAACTAGGAAATGGGGAAGTGATACAGCCCTTGATTTATGATGGGACAAAACAACACCCCATAAATCAACACTGGATCTTTCAGGCTTCTGAAGGATAAGAAAGGTGCAGCTTCCCAAGATGCATGAGTAAGTGCCTCCAGAACAAAGGACAAAATGCAACCCAGGAAATCCTGTACACTTTGTTTTTGACTGATATATCTGTTCAATTTTTTTTCTTCTATTTATTTGGATGAGATGCAGTATTTTATATTCTTTAAAGTTTACCGGGGAAATTATACCACTTTTGCTTGCTTTATAAATCTGCACTTATTATTTGTTATTGACTTGCCAAATAATGTATTTTAAAACAATTTATATCCTGTCAGCAAAAGGGGTGCTGATGGAAAATACCAGAACTCTCTTGGTCTTTATAAAGGGTATTTATTTCAGGTAGAAGCTCAGAGTTACCAAGACATAAAGCATAAGTTTCTTCCTTCACCAAAGTCTGTTAGCCTGTCTTGGAGCAAGACATTTGCTGACATTTGCCAGGGTTCAGCTTCTTGGGTTCCTTTCTACCAATGGCTGCATTTCTCTCTGGGCTCAGCTCCTCTGAGTCTTCCACAAGGTCAGATGTAGACTATGAGGCTCTCCAAGCTTTGCCTCTCTCCACTAGGCCAGCTGTGAATTGTCAGATGAATGGCTTGTCTCTTTCCCCAGAGCCTTCTGTCCTTGCACATCAGAACTCCGACATCAAAAACTACTCCAACTCTGTGCTATGCCATGTCTTTTTATGTTTGAGACCCCAACCACCAAGGGGAGGTGCAA
This sequence comes from Tolypeutes matacus, assembly GCA_026826555.1. Lineage (NCBI taxonomy): Eukaryota > Metazoa > Chordata > Mammalia > Cingulata > Chlamyphoridae > Tolypeutes > Tolypeutes matacus. Next base: position 1,557,825 of record JAKSZT010054072.1, on the reverse strand, counting down.
AACACTCTACCGACTGTGGCCCAGTTAATGCCGTTATCATAACTTAATCATGCCCAGATTAACAGACAAGTTTACAAACATAATCAAATATCTATTTTTGGAATTCATAATGATATCAAACTGCTACATATCCATTTACCCATCTTATGCTATATATTATTTTATGGTGTATTTTAGCACTTTATTGATGTCCTAGGCCACGGATATCATTATTACTTTATCCATTCAATATTCATTTAGATATATGAATTTAATTAACAGATATTATTCTTCCATCCATCCTGAACCTTGGACTTTCCAAGACCATTTTATTTCTGCCTGAAGAATATTCTTTCACATTACTTTTAAAGTGAGTTACTGCTAGCAAACGGTATTAGTTTTTAGTCATCTGTAAAATATTTATTTCAATTATTCCTGAAGGGTTGAGATGAATTAAATCTCAGGCCCTCCACGACCTCCACTGCTTTTGAGAGAACCCTTAGGGTCAAATTTCTCCATTTGTTGTAAGTGCAATCAGTTCTTTGGAGAAGAAATTAGGGGCTTTCAGTTTTACAGCCTGCTTCCTGCCCCCCCCTCCACCAAACAGGCAAAATCTGTGCACACTGGCACTGGGAATGGGAATATTGGCACACCTCTCTGAGTTACACACCTGATTTTGGAGCTAAGATTTGGTGGAGAAAGCACAGTATATTGAGTTCTTCTTGTGAACATACTAGGAACCAGTGAAATGGTGGTCAGCACCCCATTTTGATCAATGATGGCCTCACCCAAAGTACAGCCACTGCTTCATGATTTCCCATTTCTCCCAGACTTACGAGTCCTCTCCTGATCCCTGTACCCTGGATTGATGGCCTCGATTGAGTCTTGTGTGGATGCTGGAAAACTATTCTTTTACTAACTGATTGCTCTGTGTATGTAGGACATTTTGGTTAGATTCAGATAGGTGATGTTTTGATTAGGTCATTTTTGTTAGATTCCTCAAGGATAGTCAAGGGCCTCTAATTAGATTTCGGGCACCAGGATGAACCCCAATCATTCTGTTGAAGTGTTACATACATGGGGCACACCAAGAAAGAATGCTACTATGTTTACCCTGTCATGTGGAAGAGGGCTCCAGGATCTCCTACAGCTGTGAAGAAACAGAGAAACCCTGAGTGGCTGAGGGAGAGGTCAGAAGCTGGAGTCATGGAGCAGCTTGAAGCTGAAGATATCCAGGCCAGAGGAGAAGGGAAAGGTGTGAGCAATTATGTCCGATGGCCCACTGTTGAGCTCAGGGAGAATGTGAGTTTGGAGAAGGCAGAGAAAGAGAGTCATGCTCAACATTTTCCCTTGGCAGGAGTCCAGCAACAGCAGACCCTTGTGAAGACAGCATATTTTTTTTTATTTTTTCCTTATTTTAATTTCATTAAAAAATGCACAAAATTTATAAATGTTTTACATAGTTATATATACTATTATATATAATTGTACATATAAAATATAACAATTTCACTCAGACATGTATTGAGCTGTTCCATCTATCTCATCTCTGATTCTTTTTTTTTATTATTATGGGTAAAAATCAAAATTCTCACAATACATACAAACATTTGCAAAATGATATATAAATATATATGCATATATGTGTATTTTTGATAATGCTTTGGTTTGGACATTTTCACAGCCTCAGAACTGTAAGATTTAACCTTAATAAATTCTAATAAAAGCCAACCTATTTATGGTACTTTGCCTTGGCAGCACTTTGCAAACTCAAACAGCTAGGCTTATAAGCTTGGAGTGCTGACCTGTTCTCAAATGGCAGTGTGATACAGCTGCCCAGCAAATTCATATGTAAACTGTAGGTGTCTCCAGACTAGGCAGGAGTGAGTACTGTTAAGACAGAGGGGAAAGTGCTCTTGGTCAGCACGACCTGGAAGACAAGGAGTCATGCAAGGGAGTCACAAGGTTTGGGGACTAGTATAAAGTCACAGATGACCCAGTATGATGTACCTGCATCAGACAGGTGTTGGCCAGGTGTGCAGGGTGAGATAAAGAACGGGACCTGGGGTCTGGTTCACAGAGGAGTCCGGGCACAGAGAGGAGACTACCTGCTCCTGTTCCTTTTCCCATTTCCACATTCCCTTGGCCTCCAGCATTGACCCTCTGAGGAGGCTGCTCTTTATGTACCCCTCCTGGTTCTCAGGTGCAGATTCTTGTCTCCTACTTCCAGCTCTACATTCACCTTCTCCAATCTTGGGGCAGCTAAAGAAAGAGCAATGCCAAGAATAAACCTATTGGTGACAGGAATAAAATGTCAAAATTCACATTACAGCATTGGGAACAGCAATAATATAACCAGAATGAGCAACATTATTCCAGTGAACCTAATGAATAGTACAGAAATCCCAGAAAGTTCTGAGACCTGGTGCTGACAAGAATAGAAATGAGGTTATGAGAGAGAGCAATGTTTGCAGAAAATCTCAGAGGGTGCTGATAGCAGATATTACTCAGAGTAATTAAATATTACATTTGCAACAGTCTTAACAGTGTTGAAATGATGCAGACTTCCTCAATCCCAGAAGAGAATGGAGGGGTTGGATGGGAAGAAGCTGATGAACAACTGAAGAAGCTGGAATGTAACATGTGTTCACTGCAGTTCCCCCAATCCAGAGAGGGAATGTCCTTTTTTGGAACCAAACTCTCAGAACACCAGTGAAAACCATCATCAAAGCTTCTGGATCCACAAAGGAGGATAGGGAGAAAGCACTGCTCAACACTCACAGCCTCAGTTAGTGATGTGAGTCACTCTGGCCAGTCCTCACTGGGGAATAAGCAGCAGGAAGTCTGTTTTCTCTTGTGGTGCTAACAGACCTCTAACCAGACACGTGTAGAGAGCAGTGTTGCCTTCACACGGTCACGTCCATGCTCCTTGTGATGCGTGCTCACTCTTGTTGAGGGGCCCTCAACCCGCCCTGGCAGCATGTGAGGGTACCTAGGGGAGATAGCAGTTTTCCTTTATGGGCGACTGTTTTGCAAAGGGTGAGGGGATGTGTCCCCCAATAATTTTGCAGATATAAAGCAATATTTTCAAATCAACCACTCTGTATGATTTCATTGTGTATATTTTTCATAATTTCTTTTAACTTTAAACCAAATTATCTATTCAAATATTATAGAAATTATTTATGTCTCTTATGGCACACAGTAAAATTCCTTCTCTGGCCACAAGCTCCATTCCTCCTTCCTCAGAATTATCTGCATTGACAGATGTTTTAGGGTAAACATTTCTGTTTGTAAATACATGCATTCTCTAGTTTCATTCATCCTACAACCTATCACATATGAGAAAAATATTGGAGTACAACTTAAAAATATAAATAAATTCTCTAACTTCTTAAAATACTTGAGATTAGAAGTATATCATCTTATTATGAAAGGATCATTTCTCATTTAAAATAATGAGGAAAGTTGGAGTTAAGTAGAAAACAGGCCACTGTAGTTCAGTGGCTGTTAAACTTGGATCTACATCAGAATCAGGAGAAGAAACTGAAAAATTATATATGTTGCGGTGCCTTAAAGAAAATGCTACAGGAGAGAGGCAAGATGGCATTTTTTAGGAGGATATTCACTGACTATCCCTCTGGGGATGGCTGATTATGGGCAGGGACCTACCCAAGGGTCTGGGCTTTGGGCACACGGAGTGAGAAGATTGGGTCACCTAGTAGCAGGCAGATCAACAGTATTGAGTGATCGGTAGAGATTCTTGAGTTTTGAGTCTGCCGGGGATTGTTAACACAGATGGCTGAGCCCCAACCACAGGGGAAATGGCTGGTTTGAACCATGTATCCTGCAACAATGACTCACACTCCCTCTTTGAGGCAGCATACTGTGAGGGAGGGAGAGCTGTGACAGAAGGTGTAGAGTGGTTTAACTTCATTGATTTGACTGCCTGGACCCCTCATAGCTTTGGGGATCAGAGAAGACAGCTTGAAACAGCACCAGGCTGAGGGCAGAGGGGAATCTGCAGAGGAAACCTGATTTACTCAGCAGCCCACTGACACTGAGGCTTGGCCCTAAAGGGGCCAGAGTCAACCAATTTTATTGCTCTGCCCTGACAAGCATCATAGCTACACTCTCCCTAAGAGGCCAGGAAGTGGGAAGGGGGTGATTAGTTTCCATGAGCCTATTTATGGTCCCATCGGTGAAGGGGTTGATCTAGCAGAGGACATCTTTTGGGACCCTTATATTGCAATAAAAATAAAGAGAAGAAGAAGACAATCATTTTAAACAATGAATTCATGTCCTTAATTTAGTGTAATATCAAAAATCTGCCTCAAAAGCTTCAGATAGAACCCAGAAGGGAAATTGATAAAGACAAGCAGGCTGAGAGGATCTGCAAGGACCCTAGAGGGAACACTTCCTCCTTAGCTCTGTTTGACTGCTTGCTGGTGTGGTTATTTGGTTTTTCTCTGTTTATTAGTTGTCTCTTGCTTTTCTTTCCTATTTCCTCCCCCCTTCCTGCTTTCCTTCATTTTTAAAAAAATTTGGTGCTGCTAAACAACCTATTCTTTGATGTTCTTCTTCTTCAGTGATTTCCCATTCTCTGCCTATATTAATATTGTATCCCAAGTTATCTCTAATTCTTCCTTCATCTCTCTGCTTTCTGCTTTCTGTTGTGGTTCTTAGACAAGACACTTTATCATTAGCCCACAAATTAAGGGTGCCAATTTCTATTCTATTTTGTTTACTTCTTATTTTCATAATATTAACTTTTTCCTTTAAGCCCTTTCTTTACTCTTTCTCTCCCTCTTCATGATTCTAGCCTTCTAAATCATTATATATATATATATATTACTCTATTTGGTTCCCCATCCCATTGTAGGTACACCACTTCTTTTCCTATTACTGTACACTGCCTACCCAGTTAAATATTCATTTCACTAAGTCCTATTTGGCCCCTCTTGTAACTTTCATCAATATTACTATTATCCTTCTTCCTTTCTCACATCTTTCAATACCTCTGGAAATAATTTTTTCCTTCAAGGTAACATAGAAAGAAGCAAGGAAACAAAATAAGAAGAAAAGGTGTCAAAGAGAAAACACACACACAGAACCACCAGCTAAATAAAACTTGAGAAGAGTGAGAGAAGCTAATCAACTGAATAAACCCAGCAAGAAAAAATGATGACCAGAGGGCATCAAAAAATTACAAACCACACTGAGAAACAGGAAGACATGGACCACTCCAATGAGCAAACTAAAAACCAGGAATATATGCAGAACATTGAACATCTAGTCAAAGATTCCCAAACAAATATCATGAAACAAATTAATGAGGTGAAGGAAGACATTAAGAATATAAAGAAGACACTGGGAGAACATACTGAAGAAATTGGAAACATACAAAAAAAGATATCAGATATGATGGTTATCAATGGCACAATCCAAGAAATCAAAAGGATGCTGGAATCAAATAACAAGAGTTTTGAACAGGCAGAAGAAAGAATTAGTGATATGGAAGACAATACAGCTGAAATCAAACAGATAGTAGAACAGAGAGGCAAAAAACATATAAAAGTCCAACAGGGATTCAGGGATATAACTGACAACACAAAACACACAAACACATACATTATGGGCATCCCAGAAGGAGAAGAGAAGGGAAAGGGAACAGAAGGTGTGTTGAAGGAAATAATGGCTGAAAATTTCCCAACAGTATTGAGAGAGATGGATGTGCAGAATCAGGAAGGAAAGCGCACCCCAAACAGTATAAATCTCAACAGGCAAACTCCAAGACATATACAATGCTCAAGACAAAGAGAAAATATTCAAGGCAGCAAGAGAAAAGAGAACCATCATATACAAGGGATGCACAATAAGATTAAGTGCTTATTTCTCAACTGATACCATGGAGGAAAGAAGACAGTGGTATGACATAGTCAAAGTACTGAAAGAAAAAACTTCCAGCCATGAATTCTGTATCCAGCAAAACTGACATTCAAAAATGATGGAGAGTTCAAAATATTCACAGATAAACAGGAATTAAGAGAGTATGTCAATAAGAAACTGTCACTTCAAAAAATACTAAAGGAAGTTCTACAAGGTGAAAGGACAAATCGAGAGTTAGGAGAGTTTAAAAACAACCATAAAAATAAAAACAGAGGGAAGCGGCTGTGGCTCAATCAGTAGGGCTCCCGTTTACCATATGGGAGGACTCGGGTTCAGTTCCCGGGGCCTCCTGGTGAAGGCAAGCCCGCCCACACAGCATGGTTAGCTGACCCAGCGAGCACAAGCAGCAAGGGGGGGATAAATGAATAAATAAAATAAAAATCTTAAAAAAATAAAATAAAATAAAAACAGAAACAAAACAACATATGACATATATTAATCCAAAGAAAATATGGCTGAAGTGAGAAATTCATTGTGAGTAATAACACTGAATGTTAATGGAATAAATTCACCACTCAAGAGACACAGATGGGCAGAATGGATAAAGAAATGTGATCCATCGTATTCTTCCTATGATAAACCCACCTTCGACCCAGGGATTCAAGGACGCTGAAAGTAAATGCTGGAAAACAATTTTACAAGCTAACAATAGCCATGAAAGGGCAGGAGTAGCTATTCTAATATCAGACAGAATAGAGTTTAAATGCAAAACTATTGTAAGAGACAAAGATGGAAACTATATGTTAGTAAATGGGGTAATTTCCCAAAAAGAGAGAAAAATCATAAACATTTAAACACCTAATTGAGTTGCCTCAAATTTCATGAGGCAAACTCTGGAAAAGTTAAGTGGAGAAATAAAACCTCTACAATTATAACAGGGGACTTTAATACACCATTATCATCATTAGACAAAACATCTAGACAGAGAAGCAACAAAGAATCAAAGACTCTCAACAATACATTAGAGGACCTGGACTTAATAGAAATATACAGAACAATATACCCCAATACATCAGGATTTACATTCTTCTCGAGTGCACATGGATCTTACTCCAAGATAGACCACACGCTAGGCCACAGAAACACTTTCAATGAATTCAGAAAGATTGAGATTATACAAAGTAATTACTCTGATGACAATAGCATTAAATTGGAAATCACTAAGGGCCAGAGAAACAGGTTAGGCACAAGGTTATGGAAGTTAAACAACACACTCTTAGACAAACACTGGGTCAAGGAGGAAATCTAAAAAGAAATCAGTAACTACCTTAAAACTAATGAAAATGACAACACAACCTATAAAAACATATGGGATGTAGGCAAAGCTGTCCTGAGAGAGAAGTTCATATCCATAAATACATATATTAAAAAAGAAGAAAGAGCTAAAATTGAAGACCTAACTGCACCCTTGAAGGAATTGGAAAAACAACAAACTAAACTTAAAAGAAGTAGAAAGAAGGAAATAACAAGGATTAGAGCTGAACTAAATGAAATAGAGGATAAGAAAGCACTAGAAAATATAAACAAAACCAAGAGCTATTTCTTTGAGAATATCAATAAAATTAACAAACCCTTAGCTAGACTAACAAAGAAAAATAGAGAACAGATGCAAATACACAAAATAAGGAATGAGTGAGAGGATGTCACTACTGACTCCATGGAAATAAAGAGCATCATAAGAGGATACTTTGAAAAATTATAAGCCAACAAGAATGAAAATTTAGAGGAAATGCACAAGTTTGTAGAAACTCACGAACATCCTACATTGATGAAAGAAGAAATTGATGAAATCAACAGTCCAACTACGGTAAAGAGGTAGACACACTCATCAAAAAACTCCCAACTAAGAAGGGCCCAGGACCAGATGGCTTCACAGCTGAATTCTAACAAACATTCCAGAAAGAGCTAACAGCCATTCTACTTAAGGTCATCCAAAGAATAGAAATAGAAGGAATATTGCCTAGCTCATTCTATGATGCCAAATTTACCCTAATACCAAAACCAAATAAAGATACCACTAGAAAGGAAAATTACAGATCAGTTTCTCTAACGATCCTCGATGCTAAAATCCTCAACAAAATACTTGCTAATTGCATTCAACAACATATAAAAAGAATTATACACCACGACCAAGTGGGTTTCATCCCAGGTATGCCAGGATGGTTCAATATAAGAAAATCAAACAGTGTAATATACCACATAAACAAAATGAATAAAAACCCCACATGATCCTCTCTATAGATGCAGAAAAAGCATTTGACGAAATACAGCACTCTTTCCTGATAAAAACTCGGCAACAGATAGGAATAGAAATAAATTTTCTGAATATGATAAATGGTATATATTAAAATCCAAAGCTAACTCATCTTCAATGGTGAAATTCTAAAAGACTTCCCTATGACATCGGGAAGAAGACAAGGATACCCACTATCAACACTCTTATTTTACATTGCCTTAGAAGTACTTGTTCTAGCACTGAGTCAAGAAAAGGACATAAAAGGCATCCAGATTGGAAAAGAAGAATGCAAACTTTCATTATTTGCAGATAACAAGATCCTATACATAGAAAGCCTAGAGAAAGCTACACCAGAGCTTCTGGAACATATAAAGGAGTTCGGCAATGTTGCAAGCTATAAGATCAATGCTCAAAAATCAGTAGCATTTCTGTACACAAATAATGAGCAATCAGAGGAGGAACTCAAGAAAAAAATGCCATTTAAAATACTAACTAAAAGAATCAAATACCTAGGAATAAATTTAACTAAAGGTATAAAGGATGTATATACAGAAAACTACACAACACTGTTAAAGGAAATCAACGAAGACTTAAATAAATGGAAAAAGATTCCCTGTTCATATATTGGAAGATTAAACATCATCATGATGTCTATCCTACTCAAACTACTCTACAGATTTAATGCAATCCCAATAAAAATCAACACTATATATTTTAAGGCACTGGAAAACTAACACAAAATATATTTGGAAAAGTAAGAGGCCCCAAATTGCCAAAGACATATTGAAAAAGATAAATGAAGTTGTAGGTATCACATTACTAGACTTTAAAACATATTACAAAGCTACAGTGTTCAAAACTGCATGGTATTGGCACAAGGATAGATCTACTGACCAATGGAATTGAATTGAGAGTTAGTATACAGATCCTCACATATACAGTCATCTGGTATTCCACAAGATTACCAAGGCCACTCAGTTGGGAGAGAATGACCTCTTTAACAAGTGGTGCTTGGAGAACTGGATATCCATATCCAAAGAATGAGAGAAGAATATCATCTCACACCTTATACACAAATCAACTCAATATGGATCAAAGATCTAAATATATGAGCCCAAACCATAAAGACCTTAGAAGATAATGTAGGAAAGCATCTAAAGGACCTTGTAATAGGAAATGGTTTCATGAACTTCATAGCCAAATCACGAGCAGCAAGAGAAAAAATAGATAAATGGGATATCCTCAAAATTAAAAACTTCTGTACCTTAAAGGATGTTATTAAGAAAATAAAAAGGCAACCTACCCAATGGTAGAAAATATTTGGCAACAATATATCTGATAAGAGCCCAATATCCTGCATATATAAAGAAATCCTACACCTTGAAAATAAAGACAAACAACCCATTTTAAAAATGGGCAAGTGACCTGAAAGACACTTCTCCAAGGAAGAAATTCCAAGGGCTAAAAAGCACATGAAAAATGCTACACATCGCTTGCTTTCAGGGAAATGCAATTCAAAACTACACTGAGATATGATTTACACTCATCAGAATGGCAACTATTAGAAAAACAGCAGACTCTACGTGTTGAAGAGGATATGGAGAAATAGGAACACTCAACCCCATCGGTTGGATTGTGGAATTGTCCAGCCACTGTGTAGGACAGTTTGGCGGTTCCTCAGGAAACTAACAATAGATCTTCCATATGATCCAGCAATTCCACTGCTGGGTAAATACCCAGAATTACTGAAAGCAAAGGCACGAACTGACATATGCACACCAATGTTTATACTGGCATTGTTCACCATTTCCAAAAGTTGGAAACAGCCCTGGTGCCCATCAACAGATGGATAAGCAAAACGTGGTTCATACATACAATGGAATTTTACTCAGCTGTAAGATGGAAAAAAGTGCTAACACACAGAATTACGTGGATGAATCTTGGAGACCTTATATTGAGTGAAGCAAGCCAGGCATTGATGGATGAACAGTATATGACCTCACTGATTTGAACTGAGGAAAGTGAGCAGTCTCTGAGAACCATTGTCTGAAAGATAGGTTAACAAGAGAGAGAAAGAGAAGGGTAGGCTGTGAGCGATCACCCATATGGACATAACCTATGACAAAGGGATAGAGTATAGTTGCATATTGAAAGATAGGTCAGATTGGTACAGAAATTCCTTGGTTTGGTGGCACAAGGTTGACAGGTGTTTAGATTAGGAAGTGCACGTTGAAATACACAGGGTATGTAACTATGAATTTGTCATTCCTTGAGTCAAGATAGAAGAGTGTCATAAGCCCCAGGGGGATTTGGAGGAAGGAATAGTTAAGATCAAATGGGGTATTTAGTGGTCATGGGAAAGGTTTTTCATTACCTTATATTAATGGACACAGGACATGGTAAATATCATCAAAAATTATTAAACTGTACCGTCTAAATTGTAAACTATTCTGTAAACCATTGACAATGTTTAGTTGCTATATTTTACTATCTGTATAAGAGTTATAACAATGCTAACATCCATTTTTTAGAAAGGACTTAATATAGGGTGGGGAAGTGGGAGGGAGTTGGGGTATGTGGCAGTATCTAGTATTCAGTGACTGTGCTGTGATCTAAAACTTCTTTGAAAATTAAATGAAGATTTGGAAGACACTGGGGAATGAGAGGGGAAGGAGTCACTGTACACTAGACATCCGATAATAAAATGATAAAAGAAAAAAGAATAATTATTTTAAAAAAGGATTTTTTCTCATTTTTGAAAGTTCCCATGCGCTAATTGTATTTTATTTATAGTTTAATTTTTTCCTTCTGATTTTCCTTGTATTTGTCCCTTGCATTAAAGATTATCATTGTTATTTTTTTATTCTATTAATTGTATTTGGTTTTTATATGGGCTCCATATTCAAGGAAGATTTAGATCACAGAATGATTACAATCTGGGCTGCAGAGGATCATTGGTGGGGATGCCTGGGATGGGGCATTCATGGGAGTAGGTTCATCTGAATATACATTAACGTTATATGAAATTTTTTAAATGATCAAGGGATGGGGCATGGTCACGATGGGTAGACAATCATTCAATAAATGAGGGTATCTGAATTCCCAGCCTGGAGAGCTCTGCCACATTGTCTTAGGGAGGAGGAACAGTCCCCTGAGTGAAAGGGCAGTGTCTGGCAAAAGAGGATGGCCCATTGATGGGTTCTTGTTATTGATGACTAGCCTTATGAATCTCCACTCTTGTGATTGAATCTTAGCCTACTGTTAAGGGGTGCCTAAGGGTTGCCACCCGAGAGACTCCTTGTTGCTCAAATGTGGCCTCTCTAAACCAAACTGAGGATATGAATGTATTTCCTTCCCCCCAATGTGGGACATGACTGCCAGGGATGAAGCTCCCTGGCAATGAGAGATTAATACAAAGTGGCAACTGGCAACATGATTGGAAAAAGTCTTTGAATAAAGGGGGAAAAGGTAAAGAAAAATGAGTTCATGTCACTAAGAGATTTCAAAGAGGGTAGGGTGGTCATCCCAGAGGTAACACTTACGCACACCTCAGTAGGACATCATAGAACATGAAAGTGGATATCACCACACCCAGAGGGTCTCCTGAGGGCTCTGGAGACACACAGGTCCTATATAATTTGGGATAGCCACAGAGATTGATGCCTTATTAGTGGGTTCTACTTTGGAATCTTGGCTCCTGAGAGTGACAGGGTTGGACTCAAATAAGTCCTGCCTGCACATGGTCCATCAGTCCCTTCTATTCAAACTTATATGTGATGCTAGAGTTTTTAGTTGTACTTCCAGAGATTGGAACCTCTGGCCAACCTATGTGCCATTGTGTGTGGAATCTCGGTGGAGCTACAACTCCTACCCTACAGCTCAATGGACTCTTCTAAGTCACCTGGTGAGGAGACAAGGATGGGCAATGGCAATCCCAGGGAATGGAGAGGGCCTGCAATTACAGGCAGGAAAATCCCATCCACTGTATCCATGGGATATAAGCCCTCTCTCACTTGGAGGTGGAGTGGACATCACCATCCCATTCCCCTCAGGATTGGGGGAAGTGCTATGGACCAGAGTGGACTTAATGGTATTCTGTTGTAGACACATTGTGAATCAAGCATTGGAAGAAATTATAACATTTAGTTGGAGCTGGTGGCCCCTTGACACCTTGGGGGCAGGAAGGCAAAGGGCAGTTGAAATACAGGGGTTTATTCAGGAGTTTGGACTTGTCCTGTGTGTAATAGTAGCGACTGATGTAGGCCACTTTACATCAGCATATACCATGCAGAACTGTGTGGGAGAGAGTTTGGTCTACAATGTGAACTGTGGTCTATGCTTGGTGGCAAAGCCCCAGGATGTATATATCCATTGCAGGTGATGTGCCACATTGATGAAAGATGTTTGTGTGGGATGTTGTGGAAGGTGAGGGAGGTTGGGAACATGGGAAACACTGTAATTTCTGTGTAATATTTGGTAATGTAAGCACCTTTAAAAATGTATATATATGTATAGAAATAACATTTATGTAAGCTAATGCACATATATGCATATTTATTTATATATAATTTTACAAATATTAGTATGTATTGTGAAAAGTTTGATTTTTACCCACAATAAAAAAAAGAAAAGAAAGAAAATGTTACAATAACGGCAGCATTTATTTTAAAATGTAATTTTTTAAATGCTTACCCATAATGTAATGGATTGAAGAACCAGTGAAAACATCCAGGATAATTTGAAATTTTTGGAAAGCTCATCTTTACATAAACGAATAGAAATCTCAAGTTCTGATGCATGAATCAGTGTTAACAAATTGAACACACATGTGTGGAAGAAGGTGTGTGAGGAGCAGATCTCAGACAAACTGCAAGTGTACTTTTCCTAGAGGAGAAATACATCCTGAATTGCACAGTCACAGCAGCTTCCTTAAAAGATTGGCAACAAGTTGCACAGAGTGAAGGTGCAGATTCTTTGGACATTCACATTCATTACATTCAAAGGGTTTCTCTCCAGTATGAATGTTGTAATGTTTAATGAGATACTGCCTCTGGCTGAAGGCTATTCCACATTCCTTACATATATAGGGTTTCCCCCCGCTATGAATTTACTCATGGTCAGTGAGATTTGATTTGCTACTGAAGGCTTTCCTAGATTCCTTACATATACAGGGTTTCCCTTCAATTTGTCTTATCTGGTGTTTAATGAGGCTGGATTTCTGAATGAAAGCTTTCCCACGTCCATCACATTCCTAGGCTTTCTCTCCAGTATGTATTTTCAAATGGTTAATGAGGTTTTCCTCGTAGTTGAAGGCTTTTCCACATTTATTTCATTTATAGGGTTTATCTACAGAATGAATGCTCTGATGTTTAAGGAAATATTTCTATTGAATGAAGGCTTTTCTGAATTCTTTACATTAATTTTGTTTCTGTCCACTATGAGTTTTTACATGTTCTGTGAGATATGATTTGTACCTAAAGGCTTTTTCACATGCCTTACATGCATAGGGTTTCTTTGCAGTAGGAAATCTCTTGTATATGAAGTTTGCCATTTGAATTAAAGCTTTCCCACATGTATATGATTTCTCTTCAGTAAGATTTTTCTGATGAATAAAGAGGGTTTCTCTCAGGTTGAAAACTTTCCCACATGTATTACAATTCTATGATTGTTCCCCTGTATGGCTTTTAAAGTGAGGTGTAAAAAAATGACTGTAAGAGCAGACTACATTCAGGACACTCATATGGTTTCTCTTTAGTTTGAATTTTCTCAAATTCCATGAAGTTTTGTTTTAGATGGAAGCATTCCAATGTTCATTACAATAGTAACTTTTGTACGAATATTTCATGCTCTATGAGATTTAATGCATGGCTGAAAGGATTTCCAATATTCCTTACATACACAGGGTTTTACTCCTGCATGTTTCTTTGATTGGACTCTAGCTTTTCCAAATTCATGAAATCGCAAATGGTTTCCCTGAAAGATTAATTCTCAGGTATCTCATGAGGTTGAATTTCCTAGAAAACTTCACACTCATTACACTTAAAGGGGAGGACTTCCATGTGGGGCAAACTGGCAAAACTCATTTTCTTCATTCAATTTTCCTTACATAGATTCCCTCATCCTTAGGTAAGCATGATGCAAATTCCTTCAAATTGAAGTTACATTCATAGAAGTGTTATTACGGGAAGCAATGCTTGCAGTCAGAGAATATATTTTCCCAAATTACTTACATTATCTGCCTCCATCTTAAGACTGTACTGTTGTGGAAGTGGATATAGCTTCACTAACAAGACTTTTGTTATGTTGTTCTTTCTTCTTCTCTAATGTCCTATGCTTCTTCATAGTTTGTTCATTAGAGCAAAAGCCGTGCTTAGAGAGAAATTTATAGCATTGAAAGCATTCATTAGAAAAGAGGAAAGATCCTATATCAGTCATCTAAGCATCCAAATTTGGAAGTTCAACAATATCTACTTTTTAAAAAATTCTATCATTCACGGCTATACTTGCTTCAAATGAGCATCACATCCACTTTGGTGACTTCATAACTTGGAAATGGGGCAACAATACAGCACTTGATTTATGATGGGGACAAAACAACACCTCATAAATCAACCGTGGTTTCTTCATTCTTATGAAGTATAAGAACGGTGCAGCTTCCAAAGATGCACGAGTAAGGTCACCCCAGAACAAAGACAAAATTGGCATCCCAGGAAATCCTGAAGACTTTGTTTGCACTGACTATTTTTGCTCAACTTTTTTTCTATTTATTTGGATGAGATGCACTATTTAATATTCTTTAAAGTTTACCGAGGAAATTATAACATTTTTGCTTCCCTTGCCATATCTGCACTTATTATTTGTTATTGACTTGCCAAATAATATATTTCTAAACATTTTATATCCTGTATTAGTCAACCAAAGGGGCACCAATGCAAAAATATCACAAGTCTGTTGTTCTTTATACAGGGTATTTATTTGGGGTAGAAGCTTACAGTTACCAGGCTAGAAAACATAAGATTCTTCCTTCACCAAAGTTTGTTACTCCAACTTGGAGCAAGACAGCTGCCAAAATTTGCCATGGTTCAGGCTTCTTTGGTTCCCCTCTTCTCAGGACTGAATTTCTCTCTGGGCTCATCTCCTCTCTTTCCTCCACAAGGTCAGCTGTAGACTATGCGGCTCTCTAAGTTTTGCCTCTCTCCACAAGGCCAGATGTGAACTCTCAGGTGAATCGCTGTCTCTTTACCCTGGGGCCTTCTGTTATTGCCCATCAGAACTCCAACCTCAAAAACTATTCCAACTCTGTCCTTTGCCATGTCATTTTATGTCTGAGAACCCACCCACCAAGGGACAGGGCTCAAAGCTCTACCAACTCTGAACCATTCAACTCCCTTTTCATAACTTAATCATGCCCAGATTAACAGACCAGTTTACAAGAATATTCCAATATCTATTTTTGGAATTCGTAATGATATCCAACTGCTACATATCCATTTCCCCATCTTATGCTATATATTATTTTATGGTGCATTTGAACACTTTATTGATGTCCTAGGCCCCAGATATCATTATTCCTTTATCCATTCAACTGTCATTCATATATATTAATTTAATTAACAGATATTGTTCTTCAGTCCATCCTGAATATTGAACCTTCTGGGATTATTTTCTTTCTGCCTGAAGAATATTCTTTTACATTTCTTTTAAAGTGAGTTGCTGCCTACAAACTTTATTAGTTTTTGCTCATCTGTAAAAGTATTTATTTTAATTCTTCCTGAAGGATTGAAATGAATTAAATGTAAGGCTTCTATGATTCCACTGCATTTGAGAACTCCCCAAGGGTTGAATTTCTCCATTCTGTTGTAAATGTAATCAGTTCTTTGGAGAAGAAAATAGGGGCTTTCAGTTTTATAGCTTCCTTCCTGCCCCCCAACCCCCCAGGCCAAATCTGAGCGCTCTTGCTCTGGGGATGGGAATAAAGGAACACCTCTCTGAGTTACACACCTGATTTTGGATTTAAGATTTGGGGTTGAAAGCACAGTATATTGGGTTCTTCTTCAGACCTTTCTTGGGAGTAGTTGTAAAGGAAACAAGACCACACCCATTCTCCCCATCAGGAATCCCAAGCTTATAAAATATGTGTGGTTGTTACAAACCCGGACACCCATCCAGGCCTAATGGGAGAATGGTGGGCACAATGGGGGAATGGCACCACTTATGCTGGGAAAAGGACAATCACCACCCCTCCTGGGATGCTAACAGCAAATATCTGCTTCTGTAATTCTGCTTGCTTGCTTTGCTCAGAACCCTATATAGAAATGTATATGTTTAAACCAAGCAATCCTGTCTCTTGGCATGCATGGGAAAGTTTGGCACCCATGGGAAGAAAGCCTATAATGGCTGCAGCCTCCAGATTTTAGGCACGACTCTTGTTAAAGATCACACTCTGGCCATTAATAAAGTTTCCATTAAATTGTTTTCCTGGGAGTTGTTATTTATATGCAGTGTTCCACTTCATTCTTGAGAACACAGAGAGTAGACCAGAGCCAGCAACACTGAGGCCTTCAGGGGGAAAGCCTCTGAGGAACATTCCTCAGCCCCAGTAGACCCTCATTCTGGCCAGAACCTGCACAAGAGATTATTAATTCAAACTAAGGAACCACCAATTCTGTTCTGTTTTTGGTAAGTCTGGATACTGGGGAGGCTGTTGTGTTGCCAGATGTGCCTCTACTCCCACGGTCTGGCCACTAGGTGAGATGTCACCCGGGGCCTCAAAATAGTCTCAAAGTTCGTGTGTCTGTGTGTGTAGCTGGCTGTCCCTCTGTAAGGTTTCTGCTCAGTTTCTGTTCTATGCTCCATTTGATTGTTACTATGGGTCAATCCTCCTCAAGTCCTACCACACCACTTGCCTGTTTTCAAAATAACTTTAAGGAATTCAAGAAGGCACCAGCAGGATATGGAGCCAAGTTCAAACCGGGGACCCTCCAAACCCTCTGCAATTTGGAGTGGTCCACTTTTGGTGTGGGCTGGCCATCTGAAGGAATGACGGACCCCACAACAGTCTACAACATCCAGAGGGTCATCTATGGCAAACCTGGTCACCCAGACCAGATTCCTTATATGGATGCATGGATAGATCTTCTTACAGACACTAACAAGAAACTAAAAATTTGTCTTGTAGGACAAAGGCGCATGACCCATCCAGAGCCCCAACATCTGTTGAAAGCTCCCATTAAGAACCCCAGTCCTTCGGTCTTGCAAGATGCTCCTGATGATACAACCACTTACCTACCCACCCCCCAATCTACCTCTCATCCCCCTGCATCTGCCCCCTCCCTGTCCACTCCTTCAACTCCTCTCCCTCTAAACCTGTCATGAACAGACAGCCTATACCCTCCAATCCCCACACCCGCTGAAAACTCTCTAACCAGCCACCCCCGTATGTGAAGGGGCACCCAGTATCAGGCTTGTGCAGATCCCTGCAACATGCCTGACTCAGTCTCCTTACTGCCCCTCCACCAAGCATGTCCAGGCCTGAGGGATGAAGGTCTCTCGTTCATGGTATATGTCCCCTTTTCTTCTACAGACTTGTATAACTAGAAAAATCAAAATCCTCCATTCTCAGAAAAAAACCACAGCTTAATTTCTATCCTAGAAACTATCTTTTTCACCATTAATCCATCCTGGGACAACTGCCAGCATCTGTTACAAGTCCTATTCACTTCAGAGGAGAGAGATCATATCCGGAGGGAGGCTGTAAAAACCATCATGGGTCAAGACGACCAACCCACTACTGAACCTACCCAAATAGAAACTGTGTTCCCCTCTACCAGAACAGACTGAAATTACAATCAGGATCAAGGTAAGGAGGATCACGAATGATTTCACCAGACTCTCTGACGTGGCCTTCGAGCTGCTGCCAGAGTGCCAATGAATCTTTCTAAGGTGAGTGAAACCACCCAAGGCCCTAAGGAGTCACCCACTGCTTTTTAGAGCATCTAATTGAGGCCTAAAGAAATTACACCCCTATAAACTCTGAGGCACCTGAAAATTGTAGGTCTATAAATATTGCATTTGTATTGCAGCCTGCTCCTGATATACATAAGAAACGGTAAAGGTTAGAGGGGTTTGAAGGGAAGCTATTATCTGAACTGATGGAGGTGGCACAGAAAGTGTATAACAATAGGGAGGATGATACCCTAAAAACCAAGAAGGTGGTAAAGGTCCTGCTGAGCACAATGGTGACAGAGTGTGCTAGGACCTCTTCCTCCCATGGATTCTCTGGGAACCAGAGAAAGCCAAGGCAAGGAAGACCAGGACTGCAAAAGTACCAGTGCACTTACTGCAAAAAAAAAGGGCACTGGAAAATGAATGCCCCTGATGCCAGGCAGAATCCAGCCCCACCTGGCATTTGCTAGGCCAATGAGGCCAGGGCTCACCAGGTCCCTGGAAGCCAATGGTGAAACTAACAGTCGGGGGCAGCCTTGTTAACTTCCTGGTTAACACAGGGGCTAAAAACTGTGCCCTCAAATTGGACCTTTGTCCCTTTAAAGCTGAACATACTCGATATAAAGGCTCCACTGGGAAGATACACTCTTATCCCTGGACCACCACACGGACCATTAATATTGGATCTGGGACTGTCACCCACTCTTTCCTCCTTATGCCTGGCTATCCCTACTCCTGTTAGGATGAGACTTGCTACAAAAATTGAAAGCCACCATCTCCTTCCAGGATGGTGAGACAAAACTAATGTTTTGTGCTCAACCCCAGACCCTCAAGGCAACCTGCCCTATCTCAGAAGACTATCTCCTAACAGGCCTTGAGACACTGCCAGTGGCTAATTGGTTGGTACAAGAATTCCAGCACCTGGTTCTGTGAGTGTGGGCTGAGACAAAACCCCTAGGCTGTCTCAGCCTCAGGCCCCCATTGTGGTGAAAGTACTCAGCACATCACTCCTCATCTGGGTATGGCAATATGCAATCAGCCACAAAGCCAGGACTGGAATTGAAAAACACATCAACCATCTACTCAATGCAGGTATTCTTGTTCCTTGCCAGTCCCCATGGAACACCCCCTTACTTCCTGTGCAAAAGCCATGGAGCACAGATTATCGGCCGGTTCAGGATGTTAGAGAAGTAAATAAGAGGGTTGAAAAAATACACCCTGCCATCGCTAACCCATACATGCTTCTAAGCCTGGTCCCTCCAAAACATACAACCTACACTGTCCTACATTTAAATTATGCATTCTTTACTATACCTTTGGCAATGGTTAGCCATCCCGTATTTTCCTTTGAAGACACTCGGCCCGGGGGATGTGGGCAGCTGATGTGGACCAGGTTTCCCCAAGGATTCAAAAACTCCCCTATCTTGTTTGGAGAGGCTCTGGAGTGAGATTTGTTCCCCTTCAGAGAGCAGAATCCAGGTATTACCCTACTTCATTATGTAGATGTCCTCCTTCTAACCGCACCGGACTCAGACTCTTGCAAAGTGGAAACTATCAGCCTACTCAAAGCCTTAGCAGAAATGGGATATCGTGTATCCACCAAAAAGACTCAGCTCTGCTCCCACTCTTAGAAACATCTGGAAAAAAGGGAGCAGTGACTTTCACGCAACAGGATACAAACTGTATTGGGCATCCCTGAGCCAACCTCGAAAGGACAGGTACATGAATTTCTTGGCAGGGTGGGATGTTGAAGACTGTGGATCCCCAGATTTGCAGAAATTGCTAAGCCCCTTTATGTCACCATGGCGGGTAAGGGAAGTGACTTTTTGTGGACCAACAAGCAGCAGGATGCTTTTACCTGCCTGAAGACAGCTCTGGTGAGTGCCCACACCCTCGGGTTACCTGATTTGTCCAAACACTTTCATTTATTAATTGATGAAAGTCACGGGGATGGCAAAGGAGTCTTAACCCAGTCCATTGGGCCTTGGCACTGACCAGTAGCATACCTCTCAAAAAAACTGGACTATTTAGCTGCCAGATGGCCCAACTGTCTAAGAGCTGTTGTGGCCACTGCCCTTTTAGTTAAGGAAGCCTCTAAGTTAACGTTTGGCCAAAATCTGGTGGTAACAGCCCCACATTCTGTAGTAGCCCTCCTCCACAGTCCCCTGGACTGCTGGATATCTAATACCAGAATCACGCAATATCAAGTGTTATTGTTGAACTCACCTTGTGTGGTATTTTCAAAAACAGAGGTATTAAATACAGCCACCCTGCTTCCTGACTCTAGTGTTACCCCCCCCAGTGGCCCACAACTGCTTACACTTGCTGGAAACCCTGACAGGGCTATGCACAGACTTCACTGATGTGGCTTTGCTGGAGGCTTCCAATAATCTCTACATAAATGGCAGCAGTTTTGTTAAGGACGGAATCCATTATGCAGGAGCAGCTGTACTAGAGCCATCCAAAACTATCTGGGCTCAATATTTAAGCCATGGCACCTCTGTCCAATGCGCCAAACTAATAGCCCTTACTCAGGCTTTAAGATTGGCAAAAGACCAAACTGTCAATATTTACACAGACAGTCGCTATGCCTTTGCTACAGCCCGTGTACATGGTACACTGTGCCAAGAGAAAGGATTCCTAACATCTGGAGGAAAAGAGATTAAAAATGGTGCTGAAATCCTAGCATTATTAGAAGCCATTTGATTACCTGACCGAGTAGCCATTGTTCATGGAACAGGACACCAGAAAGGAAACTCCCCACAGGGTGAAGGCAACCGAATAGCAGATGAAGTCATGCGAGCCGCCATGTTCCTACTGCTCACCCCTGTCCAAATGCTCTTGACAGTCTCTAGCCGGGAACTCTCGATACTACACCTCAGAAGCCATCAAGCAGGAGGAAGTTCTAGGAGCTAAAATTTTCACAAAAGGTGGATTAGTCATGCCTGATGACAGGACATATCTTCCTGAAGCAGTGGGAAGGCAATTAGTCAAATGCTTCACGACACCACACATATGGGTGGCACAAAATTAATAGAACTAATAAAAAGAGACTTTTATTTCCCAGGTTTGTCTAAAATCAGCAAAAGAATCACAACAAGATGCGAAGTCTGTGCCAGAGTAAATCAAAGAAGAGGTTTCCACTAGGCTCCAAGGGATTGGACCAGGGGAGCACTGGGAGATGGACTTTCCTGAAATAAACTTGGGAAAATATGGGTATAGTTATCTCCTGGTGCTGGGAGATACATTTTTGTGATGGGTGGAACAATACCTGACTAAAAATGAAACAGCCAGAGTAGTAGTTAAGAAGCTGATAGCAGAAATCTTTCCAAGAATTGTGCTTCCTCTTAGAATAGGTCCAGTAATGGTCCAGCCTTCATAGCACAAGTGACTCAAAAATTGGCTAAAGTCCTGTGTATAAATTGGAAACTACATTGTACATTTTAGGCCAAAAGTTCAGGACAGGTTGAAAGGACGAACTGCACCTTGAAAGAAACCCTAACCAAATTCACTCTGGATTCTGGCCAATACTGGGTGAGTCTCTTACATTTTGCCCACCTGAAGACCAGATGTACACTCTATGTGCAGGGCATTATGCCCTAAGAAATATGATTTCTACCTAAAGGCTTTTTCACATGGCTTTCATGCATAGGGTTTCTTTGCAGTAGGAAATCTGTTGTATCTGAGATTTGACATTTGAATTAAAGCTTTCCCATATATATATGATTTCTCTTCAGTAAGAAATTTCTGATAAATACAGAGGTTTACTGTCAGGTTGAAAACTTTCCCACATGTATTACATTTCTATGCTTGTTCCCTTGTATAGCTTTTAAAATGAGTAGTAAAACATGACTCTAAAGTGGTGACTACATTCAGGACACTCATACGTTTTCTCTCTACTTTGAATTTTCTCATATTCCATGAGGTTTTGTTTCAGGGGGAAGCATTCCCATGTTCATTACAATAATAACTAATGTGTGAATATTTCATGCTCAATGAGATTTAAAGCCTGGCTGAAGGATTTCCAGTATTTCTTAAATACACAGTGTTTTACCCCTGAATGTATCTTTCATGTGACTCTGCCTTTCCCAAATTCATGAAAACCAAATGGTTTCTCTGAAGGATTAATTCTCATGTATCTCATGAGGATGAATTTCAAAGAAAACTTCATACTCCTTACACTTAAGGGGGAAGACTGCAATGTGGGGCAACCTGGCAAAACTCATTGTCTTCATTCGTTTTTCTTTATGTGGATTCCCTTGTGCTTAGGTAAGCATGATGCAAATTCCTTCAAAGTGAAGTTACATTCATAGAAGTATTATTTTGAGGAAACAATGTTGCAGACAGCGAACATAGTTTCCCAACTTTCTTACATTCTCTGCTTTCATCTTAAGTCTGTACTGATGTGGAAGTGGATATAGCTTCACAAACAAGCCTTTTGTTATGTGGTTCTTTCTGCTTCTTAATGTCCTATGCTTCATCCTAGTATGTGGGGTGCAGCAGAAGCCGTGCTCAGAGGGAAATTTATGGCATTGAATGCATTCATAGAAAAGAGGAAAGATCTAATATCAATCATCTAAGTGTACAATTTGGGAAGTGCAACAGTATCTCCTTTTTATTTGTTCTATCATTCATGGATCTTCTTGCTTCAAATGAGCATCATATCCAATTTGGTGACTTCATAAATAGGAAATGGGGAAGTGATAAAGCACTTGATTTAGGATGGAGACAAAACCACACCCCATAAGTCAACCTTGGAATCATCAGGCTTCTGAAGGATAAGAAAGTTTCTGCTTCCAAAAATGCACAAGAAAGGTAGCCCCAGAACAAAGGCCAAAATGGCAACCAAGGAAATCCTGAATACTTTGTTTGAGACTGACTATTTTTGTTCAATTTTTTTTCTTCTATTTATTTGGATGAGATGCAGTATTTTATATAACTTAAAGTTTATCAAGGAAATATAACACTTTAGCTTGCCTTTCCAAATATGAACTTATTATTTGTTATTGACTTGCTAAATAATGTATTTTAAAACATGTTATATTCTCTATTAGTCAGCCAAAGGAGTGCTGATGCAAAATACCAGAAATCTGTTGGTCCTTATAAAGGGTATTTATTTGGGGTAGAACCTTACAGTTACCAGGCCAAAAAGCATAATTTTCTTCTTTCACCAAAGTCTCTTAACTGGTCTTGGAGCAAGACAGCTGCCAACATTTGCCATGGTTCAGGCTTCCTGGGTTCCTCTCTTTCCAGGGCTGTGTTCCTCTCTGGGTTTTGCTCTTATCCTTCCTCAACAAGGTCTCCTGAAGACTTTGAGGCTCTCTAAACTTTGCCTCTCTTCCCAAAGCCAGGTTTGAACTGTCAGGGGAATGGCTTGTCTCTTTTCACGGGACCTTCTGTCCTTGCTCATCAGAACTCCAACATCAAAAACTACTCCAGCTCTGTCCTTTGCCATGTCTTTTTATGTTTGAGGCTGCACCCACTAAAGGGCGGGGCTCTATCCCCTGCTGACTGTCCCAGTCATCGCCCTTATCTTACCTTAATCATGCCACATTAACAAACCTGTTTACAAGAATAATCCCATATCTATTTTTGGAATTCATAATGACATTCAACTGCTACATATCCATTTTCCCTTACTATGCTATATATTATTTTATGGTGTATTTGAACACTTTATTGATGTCCTAAGCCACGAATATCATTCTTATTTATCCTTTCAATAGCCATTTATATATATGAATTTAATTAAAAGATATTGTTCTTCTATCCATCCTGAATCTTGAACTTTCTGAAATTAATTTCTTTCTGCCTGAAGAATATTCTTTTACATTTCTTTTAAAGTGAGCTGCTGCTAGAAAACTTTATTACTTTTTACTCATCTGTAAAATTATATATTTCATTTCTTCCTGAAAAATTGAGATGAATTTAATCTCAGGCCCTCTACAATCTCCAATGCTTTTGCTTGAGAAACTTAGGCTTGAGTTTCTCCATTCTGTTGTAAATGTAATCAGTTCTTTGGAGAAGAAATTAGGTGCTTTCAATTTTACAGCCTGCCTCCTTCAGCACAAACCCCATGAAAAATCTGTGCACTATGGCTCAGTGGATGGAAATAATGGCACATCTCTCAGTGTTAAAAACCAGGTTTTGGAACTAAGATTTGGTGGAAAATGCACAGTATATTGAGTCTTTCTCGGGACCATTCTAGGGACCAGTGCCTTGGTGGTCAAGACCCCATTTTGCTCAATGATGGCCTCACACAATTACAGCCAATGCTTCATGAGATCCCATTTCTCCCAGATTTAGGTGACCCCTCCTGCTCCCTGTGTGTTTGGTTAATGCTTGTTACCCTGTATGGCTTTCTTAATGAGGAGTAAACAATGACTATAAAGAGCAGACTACATACAGGACACATATGATTTCTCTCTAGTTTGAATTTTCTCACATTCCATGAGGTTTTGTTTCAGATGGAAAGATGCCCATGTTCATTACAATACTAACTAATGTATGAATATTTCATGCTCAATGAGGTTTAATGCCTGGCTGAAAGATTTCCAATATTCCTTACATACATAGGGTTTTACTTCTGCATGTTTCTTTGATGGGACTCTAGCTTTCCCACATTCATAAAATCCCAAATGGTTTCTCTGAAAGATTAAATCTCAATTATCTCATTAAGTTGAATTTCCAAGAAAACTTCACACTCATTACACATAAAGGGATGGACTACCATGTAGGTAAACTGGCAAACACTGTGCTCTCATTCTTTTTACCTTACATAGATTCCCTCATGCTTAGTTAAGCATGATGCAAATTCTCTTCTTGGAAAAGATGCTGAGAGCCAGAGCATAAAGGGTTAAGCATTTTAAAAGCATGCTTGCCAGCAGAGACACATTAGTAAATATATCCAATGACATTGCATACCGCAGACATCTGTGGAAGGAGGTAGAGTGGAATGAGCACACCACTAAGAATTTATTGTCTGAATTCCCAAGAAACATTGTCTCAGAACAGAGAAAGAGGCAGCGCTCTCAAATACCAAGCTGAGAAAGTAGTGAACGATGCCCTTCTTTTGTTATCAGATTTGCAGTATATAAAGCAGCCTCAGCCTAAATAAACTTGCCTGCATTCCACATGGAGAGAGGTCCCTTGATCAAAACCTTTCTTTGGATCATTCCAAGCACCATCTACCTCCATGTTGCATTACAACAGATGATACCCAATGTGGGGCATGAATAGCCTTTCCTCTGTGTAAGTGCCCTGGAATGAAGGACTGTTGGGTCGGATGGTCCTTGCATTCTGTTGGTGAGTCAAATAATACCCAAATGATCATCAGGGTAATGGGTAATAAGTTCAGTTAGAGGAATATTTCCAAGTTTTGAAAACCCTGTTAAAGTATACAGGGATATCTGTGATGACCCTAAAGGTACTAGAAATCTTTTTTTTTTGGACAGAAACATTGTTTTGTATGGTCTTTGTATAGTTTTATTTCTGTTGCACTTCAACCATTACAGTCATATGAAATTGAAGATATTAAAATGGATACTGCTATTTCTAACACTGTAGCAGAAAAAGCTAATGATAATTTTAATAAAAATATAGCTGAAAAAATTAATGAGCAGGCAAAACAGATAAACTCATGTCTAATGAAAAGAAAAAAAAATGACAAATGGAGGTTATGGAAATTTTCAAGCAGTCGTTATGCCATCAACTGCAAAAGATGTTTTATTGTTTTATAAATCAGTGTCTATGCCTCCCAAGGTATCTACTAATCCATTCTTTACAATATTTGGTGACTCTCCAAAAGTTTCTGTTTTTGTGCCAGCACCATCCTCTTCAATTATGAAAAGTACAGCACAGGGAATAGAGAAGGAAATTCAGATACTATAGAGTTTTATTTACTCTTCCAGTAAGAGTAACTCAATTCCGGTAGATGCTAACAATCCCCCAGGGGGTGCACAATATGAGCATAGTCCACTTCCTTTTAAAACCATCAAAAAATTTAAGAAAGCATGCACTCAATAGGGTGTAGATTCTCTTTATACTCAGAATTGTTACAAGAAATGGCACAAGAAAACAGATATATACACTGGGTTTGGGATTTGTTAGCTCAAGCGGTTCTGAATTCAGCAGAATTTTTACAATTTAAAATTTGATGGGTTGACAATACTAATATTGTAGCATGATGAAATCAACAGCAAAATCCAGCAGTGCCTATTACTGCTGAACAAATATTATGAGCAATTCAATATGCTGAAATTCCTCGCCAAGCTCAATAGGATAATATTGCCATTTTACAAGTGCAATTGTGCTGCCTAGATGCCTGTTGATGAATCTCCACCCCTGGACAGGCTGTAAATTCATTTTCCAAAATTGTTCAAGGAAATACTGAAACCTATGCTGAATTTGTAGCAAGGTGGGAAGATATAGTCAACAAGACATTAACTCAATCTGATCTTAAAGAAATGCTTATTCTAATGTTTGCTTTTAATGGTGCTAACAGTGAGTATAAAAAGGCTTTATGTTCAATAAAAGCAAATGGAAGTATTTTACAGGATTATATAAAAACATGCTAAAACTTTGGGCCTAATACCTATAACATGAACCTTCTTGCAGCTGCTCTAAAGGGACACAGTCCTGTTGTTAATAATTTAAATTGCTTTAAAGGTAAAAAAACCAGATCATATGAAAAAAGATTGCCAAGCCAAAACTAGTGTAAGAGCTCCATTTAGCAACAATAATAAGTCAATAACAATTGTGTGTGTCTGAAATGCTAAAAGTATTACACTGGGACAAGGAATGCCATTCTCAATTTCATAAAAATGGTAGTCTCAATCATAAGGTGGAAAAAATCCAAGCGGGCCTTGGTCAAGACCCTCAGAAAAACAATATGAATGCATTTACCTGCTTTGCTCAAATCTGCTCGGTCAGGAACAGAGCGGTTCACTATAGCCTGTAACAGAATTTAAGGCACTTACCAAAAGCAGGACAGCTGTCTATCATTCCTCAGCTGAATCTAAGTTTATTATTACTTAACTCTAACCCTAACCCTAACCCTAACCCTAACCCTAACCCTATTCCTACCCTGACCCAGTCCTAAACCTAACACAAACACTAAGCCTAACACCACCCCTAACACCAAACCTAAATTAACCCTAACCAAAACCCTAACCCTAATTAACTCGAACCATAATGCTAACCCTCACCTAACCGTAAGCCTAACCCTAACCCTAACCCTAACCCTAAAACTAACCTAACTCTAACCCTAAACCTAAACCTAAACCTAAACCTAACATCAACCCTAACTAACCCTAAACCTAAGCCTAACTCAAACCTTACCCTAACCCTTACCCTACACCTAACTATCCCTAACCCTAACATTAACTAACCCTAAGGTAACCCTAACCCTATCAAAATAGCTTCTTGTATTTTAACCTTAATGTTTCCATAGAGAGACAGGTCTTATCACTTTTAAAAGGAACACAATGTTCAAACCTGCTTTCTCAAAGTCAAATCTTGAAAGATAGCTTTTATTTCAAACTCACATATAAGTTTGTCTTTTACCTAAATAAAAGTTAAATGCTAAAAATAGTTATGTTCATGTGAAATAAGTTGAATGAAGTATTTAAAAGTGTTGTATAATTAAAAGAAATTTTCTAATTTATAAATTTAATCAAATTTTATATGATTAAAAATTTCATATGAATACTTTAAAAGTGTATAAAATTCCTGAAAATTTACTAATGTTTCCATATAATATTAAATAAAAATATAATGTTGTTAATCATAATTTTTAGTTATAACTACAAAAAGAAAGCAGGCATTAAAATCTTCCAGCATAATGCATAACAGTAAAATATCATAAATTAAATAACACCACTGCAGCATGCAGTGTTCCCAAATATGGCTAGTTTGTTGCAAAAAATTAATATCCAGTTATGTCCCTATCACTTTCTTTTAAAACTTGCTAAAGTTTTCTTTAACATTTACTTTAAAAAGTCAAGCCAGCCCATATTTCCCTTCTTGCAAAATAGTCAACAATAAATCAAGTTCATATTCAACACAGTAAGCAACAGCCCCATTCTAATTAAAATGTTAACAACAGAACCAATGCAAGTATTAAAGTTACAAGTTAATGTATTACCCAAACCCCGAAAAGGAAATACTAAATTGTTTTTACCTATGCCTAAAACTATACAAAATAAAGAAATTGGGGCCATTCTAATTAAGCTATTAAGAATCTTAAATGCTTAAGAAATAAAAGCCCTTTCATTGGATGCCTGTTGTTGTATAATCTACTAGATTTATGAATTATGTATAATATACTTAAATACTAATCAAAACTTTAATACAATGCATTACATACTTAAGTAATTTAATAATGTATATTACACATAAATTTGTTTTATTAAATGTATATGTAAATTACTTGTTTTGAGTTTCGACAGCCCTGAAACTAAATGTATTAAAAAACTAGTCTCGCAAGATGTCTTCAAGCCTAAAACTAAATCATCATGAAGAAAATTTTGTTAATCAATTAACCAATGCCTTGCTAGTTAACACTTTTAACATTTCAAGAAAAATATTGGAAATTAAAATATTAAGCACATCAAGGATGTTTTGTAACAAATTAAAAAAAATAAAGTGCATTTCAATGGGTGTTGTATTCCTCCCTCCAGGAGCTGGCAACTCTCCCAGGGATTGGGGCATAAATCTTAAAATGTACTGCCCAGGGATTGTTGTGTTCCTTCCTGAGGAGGCAGGCCACTTCCTCGAGAATTAGCAAAATACTCACACATTGGCATCTATACTATCAAATTCATTAATTCTAAACAGACTCAAACAAAACTCTAGTGTCAGTTGCGACTTCAACAATTCAACCCTTCCCAGCTAAAAGCTAAATATTGGTAACTATATATAAGACTGTTCTATTTATCTGTCATTCTGTAACTTTGTTCATTAATGACTTAATATTTTATTTAGTTATGTTATTTGTTTCTCACCCTAATTGTCAATATAAGCTTATTTAACTAAATATGTATTAACATTTATCTTGTATCTATCCAGGACTCTAGCCAAAAATTAGACAAGTACAAATGTGTATCCCCTGATTTATAAGACAGTGAATGTATGTATACTTATCATAAAAAATTAAAAGTTAAATCAATCTCCATAAATGCTACAAAACAAAAAAGGGAGAAATGGTGAAGTGTGAGTACAATTATATCAAGCATTATTTACAATAAATTTTTTAATTCAAAGGTCAGAATCATATACATCAACAGCAGAGCATTTCTTGCAAAAATCAGGCAAAAATAGTGAAACAAATATTGGACAACTAGTTTACTGAAAGCATAAAATTAATAATGAATGGGATAAGGCAGAATTTAAGTTGGGATAAAGTGTTGAGGTTTTGCTCTTATTATTATAGATAAAGGAGACCAGCTTTGGGTACTGTCCAGACGTCTGAAACATAGACATAAACAATCCAAAGAAGCTGAATCAAAACGCAGAAAAGGCAGAATGTCACTCTAAAACGGTTATTCCTTGCTATGCTTACCTTGAAAACCACAGCAGTAAGTAGTGCACTTTCACATAATTATACATATTGGGCTTATATTACTAATTCACCTCTTTTAGAATTGTTGACTTGGGGGGACAAATCCTACCCTGTATATATTAATCAGTCTTTTCATTTTCCTGGGCCCATTGATCCTTGCCTTCCTCTAAAAACTGAGGAGGAAGGGAAATTTATTGAAAGTTTAACCTTGCCTTTTCTTAAATGACCTAACTGCACAGGATCTATCGATCCATATATATAGCCCCCAAATCATAGTAAAAGTGATAAATGGGATACATGCCATGTTTCATCTGAGGTTGTGCTCTTTAATAATTCCTATAGAATTGTAAAGAATTGGGCAATTATAGGGATACCAAAACCTAATGTAAACACAACCTAACTTGAAAAATTAATAATTCAACAAAATCAGTGAATGAAAGCTATTGTTATTTTTAGAATTTTGGGAATGTCATAAGTAAAAATACATCACTAAATTGGACTCATCAGGGAAGATTTATCCCACAACTATGGGACACTAAACTTAAGAAAACTAAAAATTATTTGTGGGAATTATTTTTGGGAACTAGCCCAATTTCTGAACGGCAAGGCAGGAAAACTAATATTACCAGTTAAAAAATAAAATCCACTTAATTTCTTAAATTATGTGCATAGGAACCCATTGTTTTTATAGTAGGAACAATGAGCATTAATCAAAAATGTTTTTTTTCTGCAGCAATTGCTCCCTTTACACTTTTGTATCAGAATCTATTTTACAGCAGAATTCTACTGTGGTTCTCATAGGACAATAGCATCATGGACTATGGCTTCCAGTTCTCATGAATTGCTGCTGGCAGGCTTCCCCTGAGAGCCAAAACCTTTGGCACTTTCTAAATCATTATTTGAAAAGAAGCAAACGTTTAATTGGATTAATTATAGCTGCTGTTTTAGGGCCTATATGTATTATTACAGCCACTGCTGTGGCAGGAACTGACCTACATGAGAATGTCCAAACAACAATATGTCAAAAATTGTTATCATAGTGCTAGTGAGCTATGACATAGTCAGGCATATAGAGATGAGCAAATTAATAATAGGCTTAATAACTTAGAGATGGCTGTTACACAAATGGGAGATCTGTATATAATCTAAGTTTAAAACAATGTTTGAAGTGTGATTGGTATGACATCACATTTTGCATCATTCCTTTTCCATACAATTATTCCCATTATGAATGAGAAAAAATTAAACATCATTTAATCAATCATCACACAAATTTATCTATTGAAATTAGAGATTTGTAATAAAGGATTTTCGGCATGTCTCAGAATCAACTTACTATGCTTCTAGGTAGCGAATTTGGGCAATCAGTGACAGATCAATTAAATAAAATATATCCCTTACATTGGTGGAAATCAAACTCTGTACATGTTAACTTTGGTGTGGTGATCACTGGTGCTCTGTTACACTTAACTGTATTAGGAGGCATTCACAAAGCCCTGCTGTCCCACATTAACAGGGCTGAAAAGTCCAGCCATACCAATAACTTGATTCTCTTAAAACCCTTGAATCTCCAAACCCTGTCCATGGAGCTTGGCAGGTGGCCAGTGACGGGTAAGACCTTCAGAGGAGGGTAACATAAGACAGGCACAGTCACCCTAGAAAATAGGAAAAAGAGGGGGAATTGTTGGAATAGATGTTGAGAGCCAGTGCATAAAAGGTTAAGCATTTAAAAAGCATTCTCGCTGGCAGAGAAATATTAGCAAATGTCACCAAGCACACTGCATACTGCAGATATCATTGGAAGGAGGCAGAAAAGAATGAAAAAAACACTAAGATGTTATGGTATGAATTCCCAGGAAAGATTACCTGGGAACACAGAAACAGGCAGTGCTCTCACATGCCAAGCTGAGAAACTAGTGAAGGATGCCCTAACTGGGTTATCAGCTTTGTAGTATAAAAAAGCAGCTTCAGCCTAAATAAACTTACCTGCATTCCACATGGAGTGAGGTCCCCTGGTCCCAAACGTTCTTTGGATCATTCCCATCACCATCTACCTCCCCATTGAATTACAACATTTCCTCAAAGTGAAACATTCTTAGAACTGTTATTTTGAGGAAACAATGCTTGTGGTCAGAGAAAATATTTTCCCAACTTTCTTACATTCCCTGCCTTCATCTTAAGTCTGTACTGTTGTGGAAGTGGATATAGCTTCACTCACAAGCCTTTTGATATGTGGTTCTTTCTGCTTCATAATGTCCTTACTTCTTCATAGTTTGTGGGGTACAGGAGAAGAAGTGCTTAGAGGGTAATTTATAGCATAAATTCATTCATTAGAACAGAGGAAAGGTCCAGTATCATTCATCTAAGTGTTCAAATTGGGAAATGCAACAATATCTCCTTTTAATTTGTTCTATAATTCATGGCTCTTCTTGCTTCAAATGAGCATCACACCCAGTTTGGTGACTTCATAACTAGGAAATGGAGAATTGACACAGCACTTGATTTATGATGCAGACAAAGCAACAGCATATAAATCAACCCTGGAACATTTAGGCTTCTGAAGGGCAAGAAAGGTACAGCTTCCAAAGTTGCATGAGTAAGGTGGCCCCCAAATATAGGCCAAATGGCAACCCAGGAAATCTTGAATAATTTGTTTTGGACTGATTAATTTTGTTCAATATTTTTCTTCTATTTATTTGGATGAGAGGTACTATTTAATATTCTTTAAAGTTCACTGGAGAAATTAAAACATTTTTGCTTGCCTTTCCAAATCTGAAGTTATCATTTATTATTGACTGGCCAAATAACATATTTTAAAACCTTTTATATCCTGCATTATTCAGCCAAAGGTGTGCTAATGCAAAATACCCGAAATCTCTGGGACTTTATAAGGGTATTTATTTGGTGTAGAAGCTGACCATTACCAGGCCATTAAGCATTGGTTTCTTCCTTCACCAAAGTCTGTTACCCTACCTTGGAGCAATACAGCCGCCGATATTAGCCAGTGTTTGGGCTTCTTGGGTTCCTCTCTCCCAAGTGCTGCATTTCCTTCTGTGGTCAGCATCTCTGTTTTCTCCACACAGTCAGCTGTAGACTATGAGGCTCTCTAAGCTTTGCCTCTATTCACAAGGCCAGCTGTGAACTATCAAGTGAATGGCTTGCCTCTTTTTCCTGAGGCCTTCTACCCTTCCTCCTCAGAATTCCAACATCAAAAACTGCTCCAACTCTGTTCTTTGCCATGTCTTTTTATGTCTGAGAACCCACCCACCAAGGGAAGGGGATCATTGCCCTACCGGCTCTGGCCCAGTCAACTCCCTTATCATAGCTTAATCATTCCCAGATTAACAGACCAGTTACAAGCATAAGCCAATATCTATTTTTGGAATTCATAATGACATCAATCTGCTACATATCCATTTACCATTCCTATTCTATATATTATTTTATGTTGTGTTTTAACACTTTATTGATGTCTTAGGGCACAAATATCATTATTACATTATCCAGTCAATAGTCATTTATATATATGCATTTAATTAACAGATATTATTCTTTCATCCATCCTGAATCTTGAACCATCTATGATAGTTTTCTTTCTGCCGGAATAATATTCTTTTTACATTATTTTAAAGTGAGTTGCTGCTAGCAAATGGTATTAGTTTTTTATTTTTATTTTTCTGAATTATCAAATTACCTACACTCTCTTTTTTTTAATTTTTTATTTATTTTTATTGTGGGTAAAAATCAAAATTCTCACAATACATACAAACATTAGTTTTTAGTCATCTGTAAAATATTTATTTCATTTCTTCCTGAAGGATTGAGATGAATAATATCTCAGGCCCTCCACCATCTCCACTGCTTTTGAGAGCACCCTTAGTGTCGAATTTCTCCATTCTGTTGTAAACACAATCAGTTCTTTGGAGAAGAAATTAGGGTCTTTCAGTTTTACAGCCTGCTTCCTGCCCGCCCCTCCCCCCGCCACTGAACAGGCAAAATCTGTGTGCTCTGGCTCTGGGAATGGGAATATTGGCACATATCTCTGAGTTACACACCTGTTTTTGGAGCTAAGATTTGGTGGAGAAAGCACAGTATATTGAGTTCTTCTTGGGACCATTCTAGGAAACAGTGCAATGGTGGTCATCACCCCATTTTGCTCAATGATGGCAACACCCAATGTTCAGCCACTGCTTCATGAATTCCCATTTTTCCCAGACTTGTGAAGCCACTCCTGATTCTTGTGTCTTGGGTTAATGCCTTCTTTGAGTTTTGTGTGGACCCCAGAGAAGTATGTTCTTATTAACCCATTGTTGTGTGTGTAAGCCTTTTGTATATAGGACATTTTGGTTAGATTCTAATTTTATTAGATTCTCCTAGTTTACTCAAGGGCCTCTGATTATATTTCAGTCATCAGGATGGAACCCAATCACTGTGATGACAGCCCACATACATGGAACACACCGAGAAAGAGTGCTGCCATGTTTACCCTACCATGTGGGTGTGGGCTCCAGGATCTCCTACAGCTGTGGATAGACACAGAAAACCTGAGTGGCTGAGGGAGAGGCCAAAGGTTGGAGTCATGGAGCTGCTTGAACCTGAAAATATCCAGGCCAGAGGAGAAGGGGGAGGTGTGGGTAATTATGTCTGATGGCCCACTGCTGAGCTCAGGGAGAAAGTGAGTTTGGAGGAGAAGGCAGAGAGAGACAGACATGCCCAACATTTTGTCTTGGTAGGAGTCCAGCCCAGCTCACCCTTGTGAAGACAGCATTTTTGATAATGCCTTGGTTTGGACATTTTCACAGCCTCAGAACTGTAAGTTTAGCCCTAATAAATTCCAATAAAAGCCAACCTATTTGTGGTATTTTGCATTGGCAGCACTAGGCAAACTCAATCAGCTAAGCACATAGGTTTGGAGAGCTGACATGTTCCCTAATGTCAGTGTGATACTGCTGCTCAGTGAATTTATGTGTAAACTGTGGGTGTCTCCGTACTAGACAGGAACGAGTACTGGTAAGTTGGAGGGGGAAGTGCTCTTGGTCAGCAAGTCCTGCAGGACAGAGAGTCAGGCAGGTAGTCACAAAGTTTGGGCACTAGTATAAAGTCTCAGTTGCCCCAGAATGTTGTACTTGCCTCAGGCTGGTGTTTGCCAGGTGTGCAGGGTCAGATAAAAGCATAGGACCTGGGGTCTTGTGCTCAGAGGAGTCAGGGCACAAAGAGGAGAATACCTGCTCCTTCTCCTTTAGCACGTTCCTCCTTCCCTTGGCTTCCAGCATTGATGCTCTGAAGAGGCTTTGCTTACTGTACACCTCCTGGTACTCAGGAATATATTCTTGTCTCCTGCTTCCAGTTCTACATTCACCTTCTCCAATCTTGGGGCAGCTAAAGAAAGATCAATGCCGAGATGAAACCTGTTGGTGACAGGAAGGAAATGTCATAATTCACATTACAGCATTGGCTATAGCAATAATATCACCAGAATGAGCATCATTACAACAGTGACCCTAATGAATAGTATATAAATCCCAGAATGTTCTGGGACCTAGTGATGACAAGAATAGAAGTGCGGTTATGAGAGAGTGCAATGTTTGCAGAAAACCTCAGAGGGTGCCAATGCCAGATATTTCTGAGACTAATTTAATATTAAATTTTCAACATTTTTAACAGTGTTGAAATGATGCAGACTTCTTCAATCCCAGAGGAGAACGGAGAGGTTAGATGGGAAGAAGCTGATGAACAACTGAAGAGGCTGGAATGTAACACGTGTTCACTGCCATCCCCCAAATCCAGATAGGGAATGTATTGTTTGGAACCAAACTCTCAGAACCCCAATGAAAACCATTGTCATAAGTTCTGAATCTGCAAAGGAGGACAGGGAGAAAGCCCTGCTCAGCACTCACAGCGTCAGTTATTGATGTGAGTCACTCTGGCCATTCTTCACTGGGGAGCAAGCATCAGGAAGTCCATCTTCTCCTTTGGTGCTAACAGCCCTCTTATAGGACACTTGTAGAGAGCAACGTGGCCTGTACCCTTTTGCATCCATGCTCCTCCTTTTCCATGCTCACTCTTGCTGAGGTTGGCCTCCACCCATCCACGGAGTGTAGGTGGGTGCCCAAGAGGGAGAACAGATTTCCTTTATGGGTGACTGTATTTGCAAAGCGTGAGTGGAAGTGCCCCAACCCCAGTAATGTTGCAGATAGAAATCAATATCTTCAAATAAACCACCTTTTATGATATAATTGTGTATAATTTTCATAATTTCTTTTAAATTATAACCAAATTATCCATTGAAAGAGTATAAAAATAATTTATGTCTCTTATGGCAAACATTAAAATTCCTTCTCTAGCCTCAACCCCCATTCCTCCTTTCTCAGAATTATCTGCATTGGCAGATTCTTTTTTGTACAACATTTCTGTTTGTAAATACATGTAATTTCTAGATTCATCCATTCCACACGCTATCAAATATGAGAAAAATATTGGAGTACAACTTAAAAATATATGTAAATTTTCTCACTTCTTAAAATACTTGAGATTAGAAGTATATCATCTTATTATGAAAGGATCATTTCTGATTTAAAATAATAAGGAAAATTGGAGTTAAGTAGAAAGCAGGCAACTGTAGTTCAGTGTCTATTAAATTTGAATCCACATCAGAATCAGGTGAAGAAACGGAAAAAATATAAGTGGTTGGAGTGCCTCATATCAAAATGCTACAGGAGAGAGACAAGATGGCATCGGTTTAGGAGGATACTCACTGAATACCTCTCTGGGGATGGCCAATATTGGATGGGGTCCTGCCCATGGGTTTGTGCTGTGGGCACAGAGAGCACGAAACTTGGGTCACCTAGCAGTGGGAAGATTGACATCGTGGAGTGATCGGTGGAGATACTTGAGTTTTGAGACTGCCTGTGGTGGTTAACACAGATGGCTGAACCACACCCTCAGGGACAATGGCTGGTTTGTAGCAGGAATCCTGCAAACGTGACTCAACCTCCTGGTTTGAGGCAGCATACTCTGAGGGTGGGTGGGTGGGCTCTGACAGAAGGTGTAGAGTGTTTATCTTCTGTGGATTGGCTGCCTGAACCCCCTCATAGGTTTGGGGATCAGATAAACCAGCTTGAAACAGCACCAGCCTGAGGGGAGAGGTGAATCTGCTGAGGAAACCTGATTTACCCAGCAGCCCACTGACACTGATGCCTGGCCCAAGAGGGGGTGGAGTCAAACAATTTTATCGCTCTGCACTGATAAACATCATAGCTTCACTCCCCTGGGGAGGCAACGAAGTGGGAAGGGCTTGATTAGTTTCATTGAGCATATTTAGGGTCCCCTCGGTGAAGGGGGTGATCTAGCAGTGGACATTCTTTGGGTCCCTTATATCACCAAAAAACAGAACAAAACAAGATAGTCACTTTAAAACTGAATTCCTGTTCTTAATTTAGTTTAATACCAAAAATCTGCCTCAAAACCTTCAGAGAGAACCCGGAAAATAAATTAATAAACACAAGCAGGCTGAGAGGATCTGCAAGGACCCTAGAAGGAACACTTCCTCCTTAGCTTTGTTTGACTGTTTGCTGGTGTGGTTGTTTTTTTTTTTTTTCTCTTTTTATTTGTTGTCTCTTAATTTTCTTTCCTCTTTCCACCCCCATTTCAGTTTTCCTTCATTTTTAGAAAATTAGGTTCTGCTAGCTTACGTCTTCTTTGATGTTCTTCTTCTTCAGTGATTTACCATTCTCTGTCTATATTGATATTGTATCCCAGGCTATCTCTTATCCTTCCTTCATCTCTCTGCCTTCTGCTTTCTGTTGTGGTTCTTAGACACCACACGTTTTCATTAGCCCACCACTTAAGGGTGCCAATTTCTATTCTATCTCTTTTGTTTTTTTATATTATTAATATTAGCTTTTTCCTTTTAGCCCTTTCTTTACTCTTTCTCTCCCTCATCATTCTAGCCTTCTAAATCAATATATATATATATATATATATATTCTTCTATTTGATTCCCTAGTCCATTGTAGGTACACCACTTTTTTTCCTATTACTGTACACTGCCTACAAAAGTTAAATATTCATTTCACTAAATCTTATTTGGCCCCTCTTCTAACTTTTATCAATACTACTATTATCATTCTTCCTTTCTCACATCTTTCCATCCCTCAGGCACTAATTTTATGCCTTCAGGGTAACATAGAAAGAAACAAGGAAACAAAATAAGAAGAAAAAGTGTCAAAGACAAAACTTAACACACACACAGAACCATCAACTAAATAAAACACGAGAGGAGTGAGGGAAGCTAATCAAATGAATAAACCCAGCAAGATAAAATGATGACTAGAGGGCAACGAAAACTTACAAACCACCCTGGGAAACAGGAAGACATGGACCAATCCAATGAACAAACTAAAAACCAGGAATATATGCAGAACATCGATCAATGAATCAAAGATTCCCAAACAAATATCATGAACCAACTTAATGAAGTGAAGGAAGAGATTAAGGTTATAAAGAAGACACTGGGAGAACATATTGAAGACATTGTAAACATACGCAAAAAGATAACACATATGATGATGGTGATCAATGGCGCATTCCAAGAAATCAAAAGGATGCTGGATTCACATAAGAGCAGATTTGAAGAGGCAGAAAAAAGAATTAGTGATGTGGAAAACAATACAGCTGAAATCAAACAGATAATAGAACAGATAGACAAAAAAATTTAAAAATCCAGCAGGGACACAGGGATTTAACTGTCAACATAAAACACACAAACATTCACATTATGGGCATTCCAGAAGGAGAAGAGAAGGGAAAGGGAACAGAAGGAGTGTTGAAGGAAATAATGGCTGAAAATTTCCCAACAGTATTGAGAGAGATGGATGTGCAGATCCAGGAAGCAAAATGCACCCCAAACAGTATAAATCCCAAGAGGCAAACTCCAAGATATATACTCATCAAAATGTCCAATGCTCAAGACAATGAGAAAATACTCAAGGCAGCAAGACAAAAGAGAACCATCACTTACAGAGGATGCACAATAAGATAAAGTGCTGATTTCTCATCTGATACCATGGAGGAAAGAAGACAGTGGTATGACATAGTCAAAGTACTAAAAGAAAAAACTTCCAGCCACGAATTCTGTATCCAGCAAAATTGACCTTCAAAAATGATGGAGAGTTCAAAATATTCACAGATAAACAGAAATTAAGAGAGTATGTCAATAAGAAACTGGCACATCCAGAAATACTAAAAAAC
The DNA here is from genome assembly GCA_026826555.1 of Tolypeutes matacus. Classification (NCBI taxonomy): domain Eukaryota; kingdom Metazoa; phylum Chordata; class Mammalia; order Cingulata; family Chlamyphoridae; genus Tolypeutes; species Tolypeutes matacus. The sequence goes on along the minus strand of JAKSZT010054072.1, from coordinate 1,518,907 downwards.
GTTCTACAAGGTGAAAGGAAAAATCAAGAGTTATGAGAGTGAAAAAAGAACAAAAACAGAAACAAAACAACATAGGACATGCATTAATTGAAAGGAAATAGGGGTGAAGTAAGAAATTCATTCTCAGTAATAACACTGAAAGTTAATGGATTAAATTCAACACTCAAGAGACACAGATTGGCAGACTGGATAAAGAAATATAATCCATCTATATGCTGTCTACAAGAAAGCCCCCTTAGACTCTGGGATTCAAAGAGGCTGAAAGTAAAAGGCTGGAAAACAATTATACAAGCTAACAATAGCCATAAATGAACAAGAGTAGCTATTCTAATATCAGACAAAATAGACTTTAAATGCAAAACTATTGTAAGAGACAAAGATGGACACTATATATTAGTAAATGGTGTAGTCACTCAAGAAGAGAGAACAATCATAAACATTTACACACCTAATCAGGGTGCCTCAAAATTCATGAGGTAAACTATGGAAAAGCTAAGTGGAGAAATAAATGCCTCTATAATTGTAGCAGGGGACTTTAATACACCATTATCATCATTAGACAGAACATCTGGACAGAGAATGAATAAAGAAGCAAAGATTCTCAACAATACATTAGAGGATCTGGACTTAATAGACATATACAGAACAATATACCCCACTATATCAGGATTTACATTCTTCTCAAGTGCACATGGATCATACTCCAAGATAGACCACATGCTAGGCCAAAGAAACACTCTCAATGAATTCAGAAAGATTAAGATTATATAAAGTAATTTCTCTGATGACAATCGAATTAAATTGGAAATCACTAAGGGCCAGAAAAACAGGTTAGGCAAAAGGATATGGAAGTTGCACAACACACTCCTAGACAAGCAGTGGGTCAAGGCAGAAATCTCAAAAGATATCAGTAACTACCTAGAAACTAATGAAAATGACAACACAACTTATCAAAACCTACTGGATGCAGCTAACGCTGTCCTGATACATAAGTTCACAGCCATAAATATATATATTAAAAATAAGAAAGAGCTAAAATTGAAGACCTAACCATATACTTGAAGGAACTGGAAAAACAACAACAAATAAAACTAAAGGAAGTTGAAACAAGGACATAACAAAGATTAGAGCAGAACTAAATGAAATAGAGAATAAGAAAGCACTAGAAAAAACAAACAAAACAAAAAGTGCTTTCTTCGAGAATATCAATAAAATTGACAAACCCTTAGCCAGACTAACAAAGAAAAAGAGAGAACAGATGCAAATACACATAATAAGGAACGAGGAAGAGGATAACACTACTGACCCCACAGAAATAAAGAGCATCATAAGAGGATACTTTGAAAAATTATATGCCAACAAGAATGATAATTTAGAGGAAATGAACAAGTTTCTAGAAACTCATAAACAGCCTATACTGATGAAAGAAGAAAATGATGAACTCAACAGTCCAACTATGGTAAAGAAATAGACTCAGTTATCAAAAACCTCCCAACTAAGAAGAGCCCAGGACCAGATGGATTCACAGATTAATTCTACCAAACATTCCAGAAAGAGCTAATGGCAATTCTACTTAAGCTCTTCCAAAGAATAGAAATAGAAGGAACATTGTTAACTCATTCTACGATGCCAACATTGCCCTAAAACCAAAACATGAAAAGATACCACTAGAAAGGAAAATTACAGATCAATTTCTCAAATGAACCTACATGCTAAAATCCTCAACAAAATACTTGCTAATAGCATTCAATAACAATAATTCAATAATGAAAAGGATTTTACACTATGACTAAGTGGGTTTCATGCCAGGTATGCAAGGATGGTACAATATAAGAAAATCAATGTAATACACCACATAAACAAAGTGAAAGAAAAAAAACCACATGATCACATCTATAGATGCAGAAAAAGTATTCGACAAAATACAGAACTCATTCGTGATAAAAACACTGCAACAGATAGGAATAGAAGTAAATTTTCTGAATATGATAAAGTCTATATATGAAAAACACTAAGCTAACTCATCTTCAATGGTGAAATCCTAAAAGCCTTCCCTCTGAGATTGGGAACAAGACAAGGATGCCCACTATCAACAAACTTATTTAACTTTGTCTTAGAAGTACTTGCTCAAGCACTGGGTCAAGAAAAGAATATAAAAGGCATCCAGATTTGAAAAGAAGAAGTAAAAATTTCATTATTTGCAGACGACAAGACCCTATACATAGAAAGACCAGAGAAAGCTACAACAAAGGTTCTGGAATTTATAAAGGAGTTCAGTAATGTTGCAGGCTATAAGATCAATGCTCAAAAATCAGTAGCATTTCTGTACAAAAATAAGGAGCAATCGGAGGAGGAAATCAAGAAAAAAATACCATTTACAAGATTAACTAAAAGAACCAAATACCTGCGAATAAATTTAACTAAAGATGTAAAGGACTTATATACAGCAAACTACACAACACTGTCAAAGGAAATCAAAGAAGAGCTAAATAAATGGAAAAATATTCCCTGTTCATTGATAGGAATAATAAACATCATCAAGATGTCTATCCTACCCAAACTATTCTACAGATTTAATGCAACCCCAATAAAAATCAACACTATAGTTTTCAAGGAACTGGAAAATCTACCACAAAATATATGTGGAAAGGTGAGAGGCCCTGAACTGCCAAAGACATATTGAAAAATAAAAATGATGTATGATGTATCACATTACCAGACTTTAAAACATATTACAAAGCTACAGTGTTCAAAACTGCATTGTGTGGGATGTGGTGGGAGGTGTGGGAGGTGGGCAACATGTGAATCCCAGTGGGTTCCGTGTAATATTTTAGGTATTCTAAGCACCTCTTAAAATATATGTATATATATATATATATAAATAACATTTTTGTAAGCAAATACACATAAATGCATATATATTTTTATATCATTTTACAAATGTTTGTATGTATTGTGAGAATTTTGATTTTTACCCATAATAAAAAAAAAATAAAAACTGCATGGTATTGGCACAAGGATGAACCTACTGACCAATGGAATTGAATTGAGAGTTCTGATATAGATCCTTGCATATACAGTAATCTGATATTCGATAGGGCTACCAAGCCCAATCAGTTGGGAGAGAATGGCCTCTTTAAGACGTGGTGCTTGGAGAACTGGATATCCACATCCAAAAGAATGAGAGAAGAATACCATCTCACACCTTATACAGTAATCAACTCAAGATGGATCAAAGATCTAATTATAAGAGCAAAACCATAAAGACCTTGGAAGATAATGTAGGAAAGCATCTACAGGATCTTGTAATAGGAAATGGTTTCATGAACTTCAGAGTCAAAGCACGTGCAGCAGGAGAAAAAATAGATAAATGGGATCTCCTCAAAACTAAAGCTTCTGCACATCAAAGGAGGTTATTAAGAAAATAAAAATGCAGCTTTCCGAATGAGAGAAAATATTTGGCAATGATATATCTGATAAGAGCCTAATACCCTGCATATATAAAGAAATCCTACCTCTTGAAAATAAATAGACAAGCCATTTAAAAAATGGGCAAGTGACCTGAAAAGACACTTGTCCAAGAAAGAAATACCAAGGGCTAAAAAGCACATGAAAAAATGCTCGACATCGCTTGTTATCAGGGAAATGCAAATCAAAACTGCAATGAGATACTATATACACCCATGAGAATGGCAGATATAAAAAACAGCAGACTCTATGTGTTGGAGAAGATGTGGAGTAATAGGAAACCTCATCCACTGTTGGTGGGATTGTGGAATGATCCAGCCAGTGTGGAGGACAGTTTGGTGGTTCCTCAGAAATCTAAAAATAGTTCTTCCATATGATCCAGCAATTCCACTGCAGAGTAAATACACAGAAGAACTGAAAGCAAAGGCACGAACAGATATATGCACACCAATGTTCACAGTGGCATTGTTCACCATTGTCAAAAGTTGGAATCAGCCCCGGTGCCCATCAACGGATGAATGGTTAAGCAAAACGTGGTACATACATACAATGGAATATTATCAGCTGTGAGAAGAATAAAGTGCTAACACATGGAATAACGTGGATGAATCCTGAAGACCTTATATTGAGTGAAGCAAGCCAGGCATTGAAGGAGGAACAATATATGAACTCACTGATTTGAACTTAGGAAAGTGAGCAGCCTCTGAGAACCATTCTCTGAAAGATACATTAACAAGGGAGAGAAAGAGAAGAGTAGGCTGCCAGCCATCACCGATATGGAAATAATCAATGTTAAAGGGATAGATTATAGTTACATATTGAAAGATAAGACAGATGGGTAATGATATTACTGGTTTGGGTGGCACAGGGTTGACAGGTGTTTAGATTAGGAAGGGCAGGTAGGAATACCAAAGGCATGTAATTATGAATCTTTTCATTCCATGAGTCAAGACAGGGAAGTGTCATATGCCCCACGGGGATGGGGGTAATGAACGGTTAAGATCAAATGGGGTATTTAGATGTCATGGGAAAGGTTTTTTATTACCTTACAGTAATGGACACAGGACATGGTAAATATCATAAAAATTATTAAACTGTACTTTTTAAAATGTAAACTATATTGTAAACCATTGACAATATTTAGTTGCTATATTTTACTATCTGTATAACAGTTATAACAATGCTAACATCCATTTTTAAAAAGTGTTTAAATATCTGGTGGGGAAGGGGTTAGGGAGTTTGGATATGTAGGAGCCTCTAGTATTCCATGTGTGACTATGCTGTGACCTAAAACTTCTTTGAAAATTAAATGAAAATTTGGAAGACACTGGGGAATGAGAAGGGGAAGGTGTCATAGTACAATAGACATCTGATAATAGAGTGATAAAGGTAAAAAAGAATAATTTTTTTTAAAAAATGAATTTTTTTTTCATTTTTTTGAATGTCCTAATCCACTAATTATATTTTATTTTTAGTTTAATGTTTTTCTTCTGAGTTTCCTTGTATTTATCCCTTTCATTTTAGCTTATTATTATGTGTTTATCTGTTGGAGGTTGCCTAAGGAGGTAAAGCTCAAATGGCCGACTATAACAAAGGACTAGCCTAACTCTATTTTCAGCCTTCTTTAAGAATGTAGCTCACCCTGTTCCCGCGCCCGCGAAACCTTCCCGCCTTCCACAGATAGCAAACCCTCCCTAGCAACCAACCAACTGTGCCCAATCTTAGCCTGCCACGTACTTCCTCTCTTTTCTTGCCTTGCCTCCTACAAGATCCCCACACAAGACCCCTCACAGAATCGATAAAAGGCCCTGCACGTCCTCAATAAAAAAAAATCCTGTTTGCTGAACCCAGAGAGAAACTTGTCTGCTGCTTTTATTCTCTCGCCGTCCAAACCCCTCGGAACGCTGCCGTGCGATTGCCCCAACCATCCTGCCCAGCCCCACGACAACTTTCACCACAACAAGTGGCGCCCAACGTGGGGCACGGTCGTCTGCCGCTGGCCGGCAACCTCCGCGAACGGGTAAGGACTACGTCTGCCTTGCTCCATAACTTGGCAGACCCCTATTCCCTTCGGTACCCCTCTCTCTCTCTGAGACTCGGCTTTTTGCCCCCGGGGAACCCCCTCCCTCCTCATCCCTGTGAGCTCTAGCCACAAGGACTACGTCTGCCTTGCTCCATAACTTGGCAGACCCCTATTCCCTTCGGTACCCCTCTCTCTCTGAGACTCGGCTTTTTGCCCCCGGGGTACACCCTCCCTCCTCATCCCTGTGAGCTCTAGCCACAAGGACTACGTCTG
>JAKSZT010054072.1:1412777-1513133 GCA_026826555.1 Tolypeutes matacus | reverse complement strand
TCCATAACTTGGCAGACCCCTATTCCCTTCGGTACCCCTCTCTCTCTGAGACTCGGCTTTTTGCCCCCGGGGTACCCCCTCCCTCCTCATCCCTGTGAGCTTTAGCCACAAGGACTACGTCTGCCTTGCTTCATAACTTGGCGGGCCCCTATTCCCCTCGGTGCCTCTTTTCTTCGGCTCTCGCCCCCGAGGTCACCCCCACTCCCTTCCTTTCTCTTTAATCTCCCCTTCAGGCTATGGGATCCTCCTTTTCCTCTTGTCAAGCCCCTCAGGTCAGAGCTCTCGCTAGCCTCCTCGCCTGTCACCAGTGCAAGGTCTCTGCTAAACAGCTTCAAACTTACTGGGACCTGCTGCTTCCCTTTAATCCCTGGCTCATCACGTCTAATCTTTGGGATCCTGATACATATCGCTTGCTCATCGACAGAGTAACGTCTGCCCTGGAGCAAGAGGGCAAGCGTTTCCCTCCTGGCCTCATCCCCACACTCATTACCATCCGCTCCTGTCGCCTTGGCGCTAAGCCTCTAGAAGTCTCCCTCTCAGAGCCCTCCTCTTCTGAGGAGGACTGTGAGTACTCTAACGCTTTAGTCTTCCAGCTTAACAACCTCTTGGAACACTCTGATACTGCTTCCGTACCTCTGACAAAAACCATTAACAACAGCGCTCAAAATGGTACACTTCCGCCTTCTCCACCACCTGAAAAGTGGAATCTTCTATATCCAGAACTCCCCTCCTCCGCTGAGGGCAAAGTTATACTCCCCCCTAGCCCCATCACCACACCACTTCCTGCCAAACCTCCTGACCCTCCTGCTCCCCCAATCGCTCTGTCGCACCCCCCGCCCCTTTCTCTCCCCAGCGGCCTTGGCACCTCTGCCCCCACCAATCCCTATCCGCAATATAAAATTCTCAAAAGCAGTGAATTCAGAGATATATGTTTCTATTGACGTGTTGTAACTTGTATTGTGTTTGTCTGGTTGTTCAGTGTCAGTGTATATTTTGATACCTCCGGATAGTAATATTAATTTAATGAATAAAAATTATTACAAGAGCTCTATTCAAATGGCCAAAAATTAAATAAGCGCTTATATTAATAAATAAATATGGATATTAGTTTAAAATAATAAAAATAGTTATACTCAAATTAAACCATTATTCTAACAAGTTTGTTTAATGTTGATGGTAATTGCATGTTGTCAGAAGTTTGCTTAAAAACAGTTTCTAAAATCATTGTGGTAACTTAAGTAAAGAAGGTATATAGAATGTGCTTTTATTATTAAAAGAAAGTAATTTTATCATAAGATAAAATGACTAAGTTATTAAAACAGGGTTGGAGTTTTGTTCTTTCTCGGGGTTTCTCAAGTCATTGGTCTGTTTTGGTGGAAGTTTGCACAGAATTTTTCTCCTGGGTGATCAGTGTGCAAGAGGGAGGGTGTTTTATCAAATTAGCTTCTTGTGCTTTGGCCTTGACGTGTCCTTGGAGAGACAGGTTTTGTTGCTTTTGGGGGAACATGATGTTTAAACCAGCTTTCTCAAAAAAAGCTTTTTGTTTCACACTGTTACAAATGGTTTGGTTTGTTCCCTGGAAGGGGGTGGAGTACTGAAAGTGGTTAAGTTCATGTGATAAAAGTTAAATAAAATATTTAAAAGTGTTGTACAATTAAAGAAGTTTTCTAATTTTATAACAATTAAAGTTATATAAATAAAAGGTTCATATAAATGCTTTAAGGGTGTATAAAATTGCTGAAAATTTAATAATGTTTCAGTGTAATATTAAATAAAAGTATACTGTTATTAATCATAATTTTAATTATTTTAAAATATAATATGTTATAAAACTACCTCTCTGCCTAAAAATCAAAAGGCAGGTGCTTTAACTTAAGTTTGTCTGATTTACTCCACCTCTACTATGTATAATAATAATAATAATAAATGGAAACTAAAATAGTAAGCACATCAAAGATGTTTTGTAACAAATTAAAAAAATAAATAAATAAAGTGCATTTCAACTGGTGTTGTATTCCTCCCTGGAGGAGCTGGCCACTCTCCCAGGAACTGATGCATAAACCTTGAAATGTACTGCCCAGGGAGTGTTGTGTTCCTTCCTGGGGAGGCTGGCCCCTTCCTCAGGAATTAACAAAATACTCAGAAATTGGCATATTATTATTATTGACTTAAAAAATTGTTTTTTACTATTCCTCTTAATCCAAATGATAAAGAAAAATTTGCGTTTACTATTCCTTCTATTAATCATTCAGCTCCTACTGAATGATATCAGTTCAAAGTTTTACCTTAGAGAATGATAACCAGTCCTACCTACATTATGTCAATCCTTTATTCACATTCCATTACAAATTTTACAAAAACAATTTCCTAAGGTTATGATTATTCATTATATGGATGATATTCTTTTTGCCGCTGAGCAATCTTAAGAGCTGAAACAATCATTTCAGCTGGCTAAAGAAATTCTTCCTCAACATGGGTTGCAAATAGCAGAAGAAAAAATTCAAAAACAGGTTCCTTTTCAATATTTAGGTCATACTATTAATAGAAATATTATAACTCCACAAAAGGTCCAGTTTTGAACTGATAATTTATGTACTTTAAATAATTTTCAAAAATTACTGGGTGATATTAATTGGGCATGGCCTACTTTAAGAATTCCAACTTATGCTTTACCCTAACAAGAAACCCTGACTTAAATATTCCTCGCATTTTAAGCTCAGAAGCAAAAAAGGAGTTAAATGGCTGGAAAAGGGAGTGCAAAATAGCCAACTAACAAGAATAACTGTAAATCTTCCAATTTCTCTTTTAATATTTCCATCTTGCCATTCCCCTACTGGGATACTTTGACAAAAGGATGGCATAATAGAATGGATATTCCTACCCAACAAAGATACAAAAAAAACCCTTCTGATTATCATAAACTTACACATACTAATGCTTCTGGCTTACGTCATAAATATCCCCACTTAACAGTAAAAGAAAGTAAGAGGATTGTTAGACAATGTACTACTTGTGGGCCCACAAATGCCCCCACTTTCTCTCCAGGAACTAATCCCCATGGAGAACATCCTAATGAAATTTGGCAAATGGATGTTACACATGTGCCTTCTTTTGGCTGCCTTCTGTATGTGCATGTGACAGGGTACACATATTCTAATTTTATTTGGGCAACTGCTCAAGCTGGTGAAAAGTCCTTACATGTACGTTCTCATTTATTAAATTGTTTTGCAATAATAGGCCTGCCAACACAGCTAAAAACTAATCATGAGCCTGCTTATCTTAGTCAATCTTTCAAAAAATTTTGCAATAACTGAAATATTAAACATGTTACAGGAATTCCATATAACCCTCAGGGACAAGCGATAATAAAAAAAAAAAGGTAATCACTTATTAAAATTAATGTTGCAAAAAAAAAAGGGGGAGATGGAGGAGAGTCTGCTAGGGACAGACTGTCTAGAGCACTGCTTACCTTAAAATTTCTTAATGGACAACAAATTTCTAATATCACAGCAGTAAAAAAGACATTAGGATGTTAAAAAAAAGAATGAAAATGAAAAATATGGACAACCTCTATATTGGAAAAATGAAAGAACCAATAAATGGGAAAAAAGGAGAGGTAAACTTTTGGGGCCGAGGTTTTGCTCTTATCATTACAGAAACAGGAGAAGAGCAGTGGATCCTCTCTAGAAAAATCAAGCCTAGAGTTGAAGATGCTGCCAAGACTTAAACTATGGACATGGTGGTTTTACAATGAATTAATTATAGGTAAAGTATTAGGTCAAGGTAAGATACCACATCATAATTACACTTATTGGACATACATAACCAACTCACCTCTTCTAGAGCTGTTAATTTGGAGTGCCTGCTACACTCAATTTTACCGCTTCTACCCCAAACACAACCGTCAATAATCCACTTTGGCAAATACTTAATGCTACCTTTCTTGATCTGAACGCTTCCCACCCCAACCTCACTCGCAATTGCTGGTTATGTCTTTCTGTTACACCCCCCTATTATGATGCTATAGCCGTTAATGCCTCCTACAACAATTCTAAGGAAGAAAATCCCACCTCTTGTAATTGGAACCAAACCCATAAAGGACTAACAATCCAGTCTGTCTCTCAGAGCGGGCACTGTGTCACTAAAATCAGAGGCACTGTTATTCCCTCCATGAAAGCCCTGTGCAACCATACAACCACCCCTGCAGCAACCACAATGTTTCTCATACCCTCCAATAACATGCAATGGATCTGTTCCTCCACAGGCCTTACACCATGCCTCAGTGTTCACACCATCAATTCCACCAATGAAACCCGTGTGCTCGCTACTCTGCTCCCCCGCATCTTTTACCATACCTATGACCAATTCTTTGATTCTTGGCAACATCATCTTCTCCCTGTCTACAAACGTAAAAGGGAAATCATTACAGCAATTACAATTGCCACACTTTTAGGTCTTGCAGGAGCCGGCACCGGGATTACAGCCCTCACCACGCAAAATAACAACCTTGCTTCCCTCAGGTCCGCTGTTGATGAAGATATCGCCTGGCTTGAAACAGCTATTAACCACCTAGAAAAATCTCTTACTTCCCTCTCCGAAGTAGTTCTCCAAAACCGCAGAGGGTTAGACCTCCTCTTTCTTAAAGAAGGAGGCCTCTGTGCTGCCCTGGGGGAAGGATGCTGTTTCTATGCCAATCACTCAGGTCTCATTCAAAACAACTTAGCCCAAATAAATGCTGGGCTAGAAAAACGTAAAAGGGAAAGGGAAGCCTAGGTGGGAGGTCTCTCCTGGGGACTCCAAGGAGTCCTCCCCTACATCCTCCCCATTATAGGCCCTCTAATCATTCTTTTTGTCGCACTAGCAGTCGGACCGTGGGCCATCAAACGAATCGTCCAACTCGCAAAGGATCAAGCTAACACCCTTTTCATCTCGTTCGTACAGATTCACTATCAGCGACTCCCCACCAGAGAGCCTCACAACACCCGTTCTTCCCAAACCACCCCCCACTAATTCTCTCAACCAACTTCCTTTGCCCTCATATAATTCCAGCTCCTCCACTCACCCACATTTCAAAACCTTTGCTTGCCCTCAATATCAGCGGCCTCCAACCCTCCTCAAGTGGCTAATCAACATAAGGGATTGACACACCAGGCATAAAATGCTCACAGAGGTGATGGACTGGATAGCCAATTACGGGCAACTGAGCTAGCCCATCAGTCAACCTAAGACAGGGGCATGGCCATATGCTGCCATGTAACCCCATGACGGGTAAGACTGACCACAAGCTGGGTAAGGCATGCAGCAGGTCCTTACTGGGCATAGTTTTGACCTAAGACAGGCACAGGTACCCCCTCGCCAACGCCGCATTGCCCGTGTTGCCCCTGGTCTTAAAACAACCTCGTCAACTGCCCCTTTTAAAAACAAAAGGGAGGAAATGTTGGAGGTTGCCTAAGGAGGTAAAGCTCAAATGGCCGACTATAACAAAGGACTAGCCTAACTCTATTTTCAGCCTTCTTTAAGAATGTAGCTCACCCTGTTCCCACGCCCGCGAAACCTTCCCGCCTTCCACAGATAGCAAACTCTCCCTAGCAACCAACTGTGCCCAATCTTAGCCTGCCACGTACTTCCTCTCTTTTCTTGCCTTGCCTCCTACAAGACCCCCACACAAGACCCCTCACGGAATCGATAAAAGGCCCTGCACGTCCTCAATAAAAAAAAATCCTGTTTGCTGAACCCAGAGAGAAACTTGTCTGCTGCTTTTATTCTCTCGCCGTCCAAACACCTCGGAACGCCGCCGAGCGATTCCCCCAACCATCCTGCCCAGCCCCACGGCAAATTTCACCACAACATTTATCCTATTAATAGTATTTGGTTATTATACGGGATCCATGTTCAAGGAAGGTTTAGATCAGAGAAGGGTTACAATGGGGGCTGCAGAGGATCATTGGTGGGGGTTATCTGAAATGGGGGATTCATGCGAGTAATCTCATCTGAATATAAATGAAAGATATATGAAATTGTTCAAATGATCAAGGGATGGGGCATGGTCACGGTGGGTAGACAATCACTCAATATATGAGGGAATCTGAATTCCCAGCCTGGAGAGATCTGCCACATTCTCCAAGGGGGCAGTAACAGTCCCATGAGTGCAGGAGCAGTGTCTGGCAAAAGAGGATGGCCCACTGATGGTTTATTGCTATTGATGACTAGCCTTATGAGACTTTGCTCTTTTAATTGAATCTTAGCCTACTGTTATGGGGTGCCTAAAGGTGGCCATCAGAGAGTCTAATTGTTGCTCAAATGTGACCTCTGTAAGCCTAACTTAGGATAGGAATGCATTACCTTCCCCCAATGTGGGACAGGTCTCCCGGGGATGAACCTCCCTTGCAATAAGGGATTAATACCAAGCACGAACTGACAACATGATTGGGAAAAGACCTTGAATAAAGGGGGAAAAGATAAAAAGAAATGAGTTCATGTGGCTAAGGGACTTCAAAGACAGTCGGGAGGTCATCCCAGAGGTAATGCTTATGCAAACCTCAGTAGGATCTCATAGAACTCCAAAGTGGATATCACCCCACACAAATGGGCTCCTGAGGGCTCTGAAGACATCCAGGTCCTACATAAGTGGGGATAGCCACAGAGATTGATGCCTTATTAGTGGGCTCTACTTTGGAATATGTGCTCCTGAGAGTGGCAGAGTTGGAGTCAAATAAGTCCTCCCAGCATATGGTCCATCAGTCCCTTCTATTCAAACCTCTATGTGATGCTGGAGTTTTTAGGTGTACTTCCAGAGACTGGAGCCTCTGGCCTACCTATGTGCAGGGCTATGTGGAATCTCGGTGGAGCTGCAACTCCTACCCTACAGCTCAATGCATTTATCCAAGTCACCTGGTGAGTAGACGATGATGGGCAACAGCCATCCCAGGAAATGGAGAGGGCCTGCAACTGCAGGCAGGATAATCCCATTCGCTGTATCTCTAACTTGGAGGTTGAGTGGACATCACCATCCCAGTCCCCTCAGGTTTGGGGGGAGAGTTATGGACTAGAGTGGACTTAATGGTATTCTTTTGTAGACATATTGTTATTCAAACAATGGAAGAAACTATAACAGTGAGTTGGAACCAGTGGTCACTGGACACTTTTGGGGCAGGGAGGCGAAGGGCAGTTGAAATACAGGTTTTTTTTCACTTGGGGGTTGTCCTGAGTGGCATTGCTGTGACAGAAGTAGGCCACTTTACTTCAGCAGATACCATGCAGAACTGTGTGTTAGAGAGTGTGTTCTACTATGTGAGCTGTGCTCTATGCTTGGTGGCAAGGCCCCAGGATGTGTATATACATTGAGGGTGATGTGCCACACTGATGAAGGATGTCTGTATGGGATGTTCTTGGATGTGTGGGAGGTGGGGAACATGGGAATCCCTGTAATTTCTGTGTAATATTTAGGTAACCTAAGCACATTTTAAAATATATATATATATATGTAAAGAAACAGCAGTTATGTAAGCTAATACACATATATGCATATATATTTATATATAATTTTTATAAATATTAGTATGTATTGTGAAAAATTTGATTTTTACCCACAATAAAAAGAAGAAGAAAAAGAAAGAAAATGCTGCAATGTTGGCAGCATTAATTTTTAAATGGTAATTTTTAGCATGCTTACCCAGAATGTAATGGACTGAAGAACTAGTGAAAACAACCAGGATAATTTGAAATAATTGGAATGCCCATCTTTACATAAAATAAAAGAAATCTCGAGTTCTGATGCATGAATCAGTGGTAAGAAATTGAACACACATGAGTGTCGAAGACGGTGTGGGAGGAGCAGATCTCAGAACAAACTGCAAGTGCACTTTTACTACAGAAAGACACCCTGAATTACACAGTCACAGCCACTTCCTTAAAAGATTGGCAACAAGTTGCACAGAGTGGAGGTGCAGATTCTTTGGACATTCACATTTATTACATTCACAGGTTTTCGCTACAATATGAATGTTGTAATGTTTAATGATATACTACCTCTGGCTGAAGGCTATTCCACATTCCTTACATATATAGGGTTTCCCTCCACTATGAATTTTCTCATTGTTAGTGAGATTTGATTTGCTAATGAATGCCTTCCTACATTCCTTACATATACATGGTTTCTCTCCAGTTTGTCTTCTCTGGTGTGTAATGAGGCTTGATTTCTGAATGAAAGCTTTCCCACGTCCATCACATTCCTAGGCTTTCTCTCCTGTATGTATTCTCAAATGGTTAATGAGGTTTTCCTCCTGGTTGAAGGCTTTCCCACATTTATTGCATATATTGGGATTTTCTCCAGAATGAATGCTCTGATGTTTAAGGAAATATTTCTATTGGCTGAAAGCTTTTCTGCATTCCTTATGTTCATTTTGTTTTTGTCCACTAAGAGTTTTTACATGTTCTGTGAGAAATGATTTGTACCTTAAGGCTTTTTCACATGCCTTATATTTATAGGGTTTCTTTGCAGTAGGAAATCTCTTGTATATGAAATTTGACATTTAAATTAAAGCTTTCCCACATATATATGATTTGTCTTCAGTAAGAATTTTCTGATGAATAAATAGGGTTTATGTCAGGTTGAAAACTTTCCCACATGTATGACATTTCTATGATTGTTCCCCTGTATGGCTTTGAAAATGAGGAATGAAAAATAACTGTAAAGAGCAGACTACATTCAGGAAACTCATATGGTTTCACTCTATTTTAAATTTTCTCATATTCCACGAGGTTTTGTTTCAGAAGAATGCATTCCCATGTTAATTACAATACCAACTAATGTATAAATATTTCATGCTCAATGAGATTTAATGCCTGGCAGAAGGATTTACAATATTCCTTACATACACAGGGTTTTACTCCTGCATGTTTCTTTGGTGGGACTCTAGCTTTCCCAAATTCATGAAATCCCAATTATTTTCTCTGAAAGATTAATTCTCAGGTATCTCATGGGTTGAATTTCCAAGGAAACTTCACATTCATTACACTTAAAGGGGAGGACTACCATGTGGTGCAAACTGGCAAAATTCATTGTCTTCATTCTTTTTTCCTTACATAGATTCCCTCATGCTTAGGTAAACATGATGCAAATTCCTTCAAAGTGAAGTTATATTCATAGACGTCTTATTTTGAGGAAACAATGCTTGCCATCAGAGAACATATTTTCCCAACTTTTTTTCATTCTCTGCCTTCATCTTTAGACTGTACTGTTGTGGAAGTGGATATAGCTTCACTCACAAGCATTTTGTTATATGGTTCTTTCTGCTTCTCTAATGTCCTATGCTTCTTCATAGTTTGTGAGGTGCAGCAAAATCAGTGCTTACAGGGAAATTTATAGCATTGAATGCATTCATTAGAAAACAGGAAAAATCCAATATCAACCATCTAAGCATCCAATTTTGGAAGTACAACAATATCTCCTTTTTAAAAAATTCTATCATTCATGGCTCTTCTTGCCTCAAATGAGCATCACAGCCAGTTTGGTAACTGCATAACTTGGAAATGGGGCAGCAATACTACAGCCCTTGATTTTGTGATGGGAACAAAACACCCCATAAGTCAACTGTGGTTCCTTCATTCTTCTGAAGGATAAGAAAGGTGCAGCTTCCAAAGATGCACGAGTAAGGTGACCCAGAACAAAGGCCAAAATGGCAATCCAGGAAATCCTGAACACTTTGCTTGGTCTGAGTGTTTTTGCTCAATATTTTTCTATTTATTTGGATGAGATGCACTATTTAATATTCTTTAAAGTTTTCCAAGCTAATTATCACAATTTTGCTTGCCTTACCAAATCTGCACTTATTATTTGCTATTGACTTGCCAAATGTATTTTTAAACATTTTATATCCTTTATTATTCATCCAAAGGTTTGCTGACACAAAATGCCATAAATCTGTTGGTCTTTATAAAGGGTATTTTTTTGGAGTAGAAGTTACAGTTACCAGGCTAGCAACCATAAATTTCTTGCTTTATCAAAGTCTCTGCCTTGGAGCAAGACAGCTGCCAATATTTGCCAGGGTTCAGGCTTCTTTGGTTCCTTTCTTCTCATGGCTGATTTTCTCTCTTGGCTCACCTCATCTGTTTACTCCACAAGGTCAGCTGTAGACTTTGGGGCTTTCTAAGTTTTGCCTCTCTCCAAAAAGCCACCTGTGAATGGTCAGGTGAATTGCTTGTGTCTTTACCCTGGGGCCTTCCATTGTTGCTCATCAGAACTCCAACCTCAAAAACTACTCCAACTCTGTCCTTTGCCCTCTCTTTTTATGTCTGAGAACCCACCCACCAAGGTGCGGGGCTCAAAGCACTACTGACTTTGGCCCAGTCAACTCCCTTATCATGACTTAATCATGCCCAGATTAACAGAGCAGTTTACAAGTATAATCCAATATCTATTTTTGGAATTCATATTGATGTCAAACTGCTACATATCCATTTCCCCATTTTATGCTATATATTGTTTTTTGGTGCATTTGAACACTTTATTGATGTCCTAGGATAAGGATTTCATTATTACTTTATCCATTCAATGGTCATTCATATATATTAATTTAATTAACAGATATTGTTATCCTGTTCATGGTATATGCCCCCTTTTCATCTACAGCTCTGGCTCTGGGGATGGGAATATTGGAACACCTCTCAGAGTTACACATCTGTTTTTGGAGTTAAGAATTGGGGGAGAAAGCACAGTATATTGAGTTTTTCTTTGGACCGTTCTCGGGAGCAGTTGAAAAGCAAATGAGACCACACACGAATTCTCCCCAGCAGGAACCCTAAGCTTATAAAATATGTGTGGTCATTAAAAACCCAGACACACATCTGGGCCTTATGGGTGAATGGTGGGAGTAATTGGGGATTGACACTACTAATCCTGGAAAAAGTTCAATCACTTCCCCGCCCGCTGCTGAGATGCTAACAGCAAATATCTGCTTCTTTAACTCTGCTTGCTTGCTTTTACAGAAACCTATATAGAAATGTATATGTTTAAACCTATCAATCCTGTCTCTTGGCATGCATGAGAAATTTTGGTGCATGTGGGAATAAAGTCTATAAAGGTTGCAGCCTCCAGATTTTAGGCACGACTCTTACTAAAGAGCACACCACGGCTGTTACAAAGGTTCCATTAAAATTTTCTCCTGGGAATTGTTATTTATATGAAGTGAAGTGTTCCACTTCATTCTGGAAGCCCCAGTGAGATAGACCAAAGCCGGCCACACTGAGGCCTTCAAGGGGAAGGCTTCTGATGAAGGTTTCTCAGCCTTGATAGGTCCTCAATCTGGCCAGAAAATACAAAGGTGATTATTAATTCAACCTAAGGCACCACCTGTTCTGTTTTGTTTTGGTAAGTCTGGATCCAAGGGAGGCTGTTGGGCTGCCAGATGCACCTCTACTCCCATGGTCTGGCCACCAGGTTAGACATCACCCGGGACCTCAGAATAGGCTCAAGGTTCATGTGTCTCTGTGTGTAACTGGCTGACTGTAATGTTTCTGCTCACTTTCTGTTCTGTGCTCCTTTTGATTGTTACTATGGGTCAATCCTCCTCTTGGCCTACCACACCCCTCCCTGTTTTCTAAAGAACTTTCAGGAATTCAAGAAGGCAGTGGCTGGATATGCAGCCAAGGTCAACCCAGGGACTCTACGAACCCTCTGCAAATTGAAGTGGCCCACCTTTGGTGTGGACTGGCCATCTGAAGGAATGATGGCCCTCCCAAAAGTCTACATCATCCAGAGTGTCATCTATGGCAAACCTGGTCACCCGGACCAGATTCCTTACATTGATGTGTGAATAGATCTTCTTACAGACACTCCCAAGAAACTAAAAATTTGCCTTGCAGGACAAAGGTGCCCGGCCCAGCCAGAGCCCCAACTTCCTTTGAAAGCTCCCATTAAGAACCCCAGTCCTTCGTTCCTACAAGATGCCCCTGAGGAACCACCCCCTCACCTACCCAACCCCCAATCTACCTCTCATCCCCCTCCATCTGGCCCCATCCTATTCACTCCTCCTCCTCTCCCTCTAAACCAATCATCTACAGACAGCCTATACCCTCCAGTCCCCACATTCACTGATTCATCTCTAACCAGAACCCCCTGTACATGAAGGGGCACCCAGGATCAAGTTTCTACAGATCCCTGCAACTTGCCTGACCCAGTCCCCTTATTGCTCCCACACTAAGCCGTTCCAGGCCTGTGTGAGGAAGGTCTCCTCTTCATGGTATATGCCCCCTTTTCATCTACAGACCTGTATAACTAGAAAAATCAAAATCCTCCATTCTCAGAAAAACCCCATGGTTAAATTTCTCTCCTAGAAATTACCTTTTTCACCCATAAACCTACCTGGGATGACTGCCAGCAACTGTTACAAGTCCTATTCACTTTGGAGGAGAGATTTATCCAGAGGGAGGCCAACCCACTACTGATCCTACCGAAATAGAGACTGTGTTCCCATCTACCAGAACAGACTGGAATTACAATCAGGATCAAGGTAAGGAGACTCTCAAATGGTTTCACGAGACTCTCCTACATGGCCTTAGAGCTGCTGCCAGAAAACCAATGAGTCTAAGGTGAGCGAAACCACCCAAGGCCCTAATGAGTTACCCTCTGCCGTTTTAGAGCGTCTAATGGGGGCCTATAGAAATTACACCCCTATAAACCCTGAGGCACCTGAAAATTGTAGGGCTAAATATAGCATTTGTATTGCAGTCTGCTCCTGATATACAAAAGAAAATGCAAAGGCTAGAGGGGTTTGAAGGGAAGATATTATCTGAACTGATGGAGGTGGCACAGAAAGTGTATAACAAGAGGGAGGATGATGATACTCTAAAAACCAATAAGATGGCAAAGGTCCTGCTGAGCACAATGGTGACAGAGTTTGCTAGAGCCTCTTCCTCCCATGGATTCTTTGGCAACCAGAGAAAGCCAAGGCAAGGTAGACAAGGACTGCAAAATGATCAGTGCACTTACTGCAAAGAAAATGAACACTGGAAAAATGAATGTCTCTGATGCCAAGCAGACCCCAACCCAGCCCTGCAGTTGCTAGACTGATGGGGCCAGGGTTTGCCAGACCCCCAGAAGCCCATGTTGAAACTAACAGTCGGGGGTAGCCCTGTTAACTTCCTGGTTGATATGGGGGCTACATACTGTGCCCTAAATTTGGACCCTGGTCCCTTTAAAGCCGAACATACTCTGGTTCAAGGCCCCACTGGGAAGATACACTGTTATCCCTGGACCCCCACTGCGATCATTAATCTTGGATCTGGGACTGTCACCCTCTCTTTAATTGTTATGCCCAATTGTCCCTACCCCAGGATGGGAGGAGACTTGCTACAAACATTGAAAGCCACCATTTCCTTCAGGGATGGTGAGATGAAACTAAAGTTCAGCACTCAGCCCCAGATGCTCCTAGTAACCTGCCCTATGTTGGAAGAATATCTCCTAACAGGCCTCGAAACACCACAAGAGCTAATCAGTTGCTGCAAGAATTCCAGCATATGGTTCTGGGAGTCTGGGCCAAGACAACCCCCCAGGCTGGCTCAGCATCAGGCCCCCATGGTGGTGAAAGTACTCAGCACATCTCTCCCCATCCGGGTATGGCAGTATGCAATCAACCACAAAACCATGACTGGAAAAGAAAAAAACACATCAACCATCTACTCAATGCAGGTATTCTGGCTCCTTGCCAGTCCCCATGGAACACCCCCTTACTTCCTATGCAAAAGACAGGGAACACAGAATATCAGATGGTACAGGATGTTAGAGAAGTAAATAAGAGGGTTGAAACAATACACCCTGCCATCACTAACCCATTCACGCTTCTAAGCCAGCTCCCTCTGGAACATACTACCTACACTGTCCTGGATTTAAAAGACGCATTCTTTTCTATAACTTTGGCACCAGTTACCTAGCCTATTTTTGCCTTTGAAGACCCTCGGCCCGGGGGATGTGGGCAGATGACATGGGCCAGGCTTCCCCAAGGATTAAAAAAAATCTCACCATGTTTGGAGAGGCTCTGGGGTGAGATTTGTACCCCTTCAGACAGCAGCATCCTGGTGTTACCCTATTTCAGTATGTAGAAGACCTCCTTCTAGCTGCATTGGACACAGACTCTTGCAAAGTGGCAACTCTCAGCCTATTCAAAGCCTTAGCAGAATTGGGATATAGTGTATCTGCCAAAAGGGCTCAACTCTGCTCCCACACTGTAACACATCTTGGATAAATCTTAGAAAAAGGGGAGGGGTGACTTTCCACGTGACAGGATGCAAGCTGTATTGGGCATCACTGAGCCAACCTCTAAATGACAGATACATGAATTTCTTGGCATGATGGAATATTGCAGACTGTGGATACCCAGATTTGCAGAAGTTGCTAAGCACTTTTACACCACCGTGGTGGGCAAGGGAAGTGACTTGTGGACCAACAAGAGGCAGGAAGCTTTTACATGCCTGAAGACAGCTCTGGTGAGTGCCCCCACCCATGGGTTACCTGACTTGTCCAAACCCCTTCATATATTCATTGATGAAAGTCACGGGGTTGGCAAAGGAGTCTTAACCCAGTCCATTGGACCTTGGCAACAACCTGTAGCGTACCTCTCAAAAAAACAGGACTATGTAGCTGCCGGATGGTCCAACTCTCTAAGAGCCATCATGGCCACTGCCCTTTTAGTTAAGGAAGCCTCTAAGTTAACCTTTGGCCAAAATCTGGTGGTAACGGCCCCACATTCGGTAGAAGCCCTCCTCCACAGTCCCCCTGACTGCTGGATATCTAATTCCAGAATCACACAATATCAAGTGTTATTTTTGAACCCACCCTGTCTGGTATTCACAAAAATGGAGGCATTAAATCTGGCCACACTGCCCCCTGACTCCAGTGTCCTCCCAGGGGCCCACAATTGCTTACACTTGCTGGAAACCCTGATGGGGCTATGCCCTGACCTCACCGCTGTGCCTTTGCAGGAGGCATCCCATAATCTCTACATAGATGGCAGCAGTTTTGTTAAGGATGGAATCCGTTATGTGGGAGCAGCTCTAGTAGAGCCACTCAAAACTACATGGGCTCAATCATTAAGACATGGGACCTCCACCCAATGGGCTAAATTATTAGCCCTTACTCAGGATTTAATATGGGCAAAAAGCCAAACTGTCAATATTTACATGAACAGTCGCTATGCCTTTGATAAAGCCATGTACATGCTATACTGTACCAGAGCGAGGATTCCTAACATCTGGAGGAAGAGATTAAAAATGGTGCTGAAG
This sequence comes from Tolypeutes matacus, assembly GCA_026826555.1. Classification (NCBI taxonomy): domain Eukaryota; kingdom Metazoa; phylum Chordata; class Mammalia; order Cingulata; family Chlamyphoridae; genus Tolypeutes; species Tolypeutes matacus. The sequence goes on along the minus strand of JAKSZT010054072.1, from coordinate 1,497,857 downwards.
TCCTAGCATTATTAGAAGCCATTTGGTTCCCTGATCAAGTAGCCATTGTTCACTGCAAGGGACACCAGAAGTGAAACTCCCTGCAGGCTGAAGGCAAATGACTAGCAGATGAAGTCACGTGAGCCATAGCCTTCCTACCACTGACCCTTGTCCAAATGCTCCTGACAGTCCCTAGCCAGGATCTCCCGGTACTACACTATTACACAGAAGTCCATTAGGGGAAATGTCTAGGAGCTAAAATTTCCCCAGAAGGTGGATTAGTTCTGCCCGATGGCAGGATATATCTACCTGAAGCAGTGGGAAGGCAATTAGTCAAAAGGCTGCATGACACCATGCATATGGGCAGCACTAAATTAATAGAAATAATAAAAAGAGGCTTTTATTTCCCAGGCTTGTCTAAAATCAGCAAAAGCATCACATCAAGATGTGAAGTCTGTGCCAGAGTAAATCAAAGAGGAGGTGCCCTACCTCCAGTGGGAACTAGGCTCCATGTGATGGAACCAGGGGAGCACTGGGAGATAGATTTTACTGAAATAAAGTAGGGAAAATAAGGGTATAAGTATCTCCTGGTGCTGGTAGATACGTTTTTGGGATGGGTGGAATCCAATCTGACTAAAAACAAAATAGCCACAGTAGTAGATAAGAATCTGATAGCAGAAATCATTCTGAGAATTGAGCTTCTTCTTAGAATAGGGTCAGAAAACGGTCCAGCCTTCATAACACGGGTGACTCAAAAATTGGTTAAAGCCCTGGGTATAAATTGGAAACTGCACTGTACATTTCAGCCCCAAAGTTCAGGACAGGTTGAAAGGATGAACTGCACCTTGAAAGAAACTGTAACAAAGTTGAATCTGGAGTCTGGTGAAAACTGGGTGAGTCTCGTACATTTTGCCCTCCTTAAGGCCAGATGTACCCCCTATGTGCAGGGCATTATGCCCTGTGAAATATTATTTGGCAGACCCCTGACCTGGTTCCCCAAGTTGGGGTTGGAAAAAATATCTGAATATGATAACCAATATCTTTTATATACCCTAAAGGAACTGGACCAGATTAGGAAAATGGGCAATTGAACGCTCAAGAAGCCCATCCCCCTCATCCATGTACTAACCCTCCTTTATTTCAGACACAACCCAGGAATCTAGTCTGGGCACGGAAGCTCCAAGCTGGAACACTCGAGGCACAGTGGACCGGCACCTATGTGGTGATCCTCACAACGCGAATGGCAGTAAAATCACAGGGAAAAGACACTGGATAGATGCGTCCCAGCTAAAATTTGTCAGGTCCGGTACGGTGGACTCAGAGGCAGAAAAGTAGACCCCTTAAAGATCAAGATTCACTGATCAAGTTTAGACTAAGGGGGGGGGAGAGTGAGGGATATGGCAACAGCCTGGAACATGAGTTGCTGCCCCTCTTGGTCATTAGTGTGTGCATCAATAGTTTTTGATTAACCTCCTATAATTGGGGTATTATAAGGACAAGGGACAGAAAGGTTCTAAATGTCACTCAAGCTACTGGGGAAAATCCCACCCTCTCTTTCAACCTGTGTGCCCTCCTAGGGGAGAATTGGAACAACCTAGACATAGAACCAGATGGCCCTCTTGCAGGTCATGCATTTAGAAAGTGACTAACCCAGGCCAAGCAATATGTGTGCCCAGCAGTGGGGACCCCAGAATGCCATACTCGAGGGCAGTACCACTGTGCTCAATGGGCTTGTGGAACCCTAGCCCCATGGACTTCCAGAGATACTGTGATCAGCCTCTTCAGGGAAGCACAGCCCCAGAACCCAACCATCGGCTCCGGTATCCCCATTCACATCCATATCAATAATTTCTGGGTAGTAGGCAAAACATGGGGCCTCAGAATATATGTAGTTGGTCAAGACTCCGGAGCTGAGTATACCATCCAACAGGGTATTCTAAAATCACCTCCACCCAATCCAGTGGGCCCCATCATGGACATTGTCCTTAACCCAGAACCAGTAATTCCACCCTAAAGAAAACCAGGACCCTTAAGGACCCCCAAGCAAAAAACCCCAGAACCCCCTTGTTGTCAATGTTGTACTCTGTCTTCACTTTCTTAAAGGAGAGCCAGGCAAATGCCACCAACAATTGCTGGTTCTGCCTAAACCGCCCACCCCCTTGTTACATTGGAATAGGAGCAAATGGAAGCACTATCCCCAATATATCACTGTGTGTTCAAAATTTATCAGTAAATGAGAGCCAAAGTTTATGTAAGTGGGGTCATGAGCCAATTCTAAATCTGGGGGACTTACAAGGTAATGGCACCTGTTTCAACCCTTCCTCAAGCAAAATCAACACAACCTTCCTAGGACCCAATGTTCATCAGTTGTTTTCTTTGACAAAACTGATGAATCCTATTATTGGAAAGCCCCAAATGGCAACTGTTTTACCTGTACCCAAGGAATCACCCCTTGTCTCTCCCAACAAACCTTGTCACAATCTAAGACTGAAAAAGACCCAGTCCTTTGCATCCTGGTGCATATCATCCCACAGGTATACTGGTATTCAGGTGAAAGTGGCTATGAGCATTTTAGAACTATGAGTCAGTTTAAACGAGTTCCTATTCTCATTCCCATTATGGTCGGCCTAGGGATCGGCGGTTCAGATCACTGGTAAAGAAAATTTTAACACCTTATCCACTCAAGTTGACTTAGACCTAAAAGAGTTAGAAAAATCAGTCATCTCAAAAATTCCTTATCCTCTCTGGCCAAAATGGTTCTGCAAAATAGGTGTGGGTTAGAACTATTATTCTTAAAACAGGGAGGACTATGTATAGCTGTAGGCAAAAACTGCTGTTTCTATGTTAACCACTCAGGAGTGATTAAGGAAAGCCTCTAAGTCAGAAATAGGCTACAGGAAAGAGAAGAACTCAGGACAAAAAGTACAAACTGGTACAAAAGCCTGTATTCATGGTCTCCCTGGCTAACTACCTTAATCACCACTGCTGCAGGTCCACTTGTTTTCATTATGCTAGGATTTCTAGTGGGCCCTCTTTTCATTAACTGTCTCACTTCCTATATTCAAAAAAGAATACAGGTAGTAAAACTAATGGTGCTACACTCTCACTACACGCCTCTTGCTACTGACGCAAAGCAAACGGTTTGACTAATACCATTACAGGAGCAAGGAATGAAAAGGGAACAAGACCACACCAATTCTCCCCAGCAGGAACCCCAAGCTTGTAAAATATATGTGATCATTAAAAACCCAGACACCCATCTGGGCCTAATGGGGGGATGGCGGGCCTAATGTGGGAATGGCACCACTTGTGCTGGGAAAAGTTCAATCACTCCCCCATCACCCTGGCTGAGATGCTAATGGCAAATATTCACTTCTGTAACTCTGCTTGCTTGCTGTACTCAGAAATTTATATAGAAATATATATATTTAAACCTACCAATCCTGTCTCTTGGCACATGCAGGAATATTTGGCATGCGTGGGAAGAAAGTCTATAAAGGCTGCATCCTCCAGAATTTAGGTGCAACTCCTACTAAAGAGCTCACCCGGGCCATTAATAAAGGTTCCATTAAATTTTTCTCCTAGGAGTTGTTGTTTATATGCAGTGTTCCACTTCACAGTGCAATGGTGGTCAGCACCCCATTTTGCTCAATGATGGCCACAGCCAAAGTACAGCCACTACTTTATGAGTTCCCATTTCTCCCAGAATTAGGAGATCCCTTCTGATACCTGGACCCTGGTTTAATGCCCTCGTTTGAGTCTTGTGTTGGCCCTGGAAAAGTATGTTCTTACTAACCCATTGTTCTTTGTGTAAGCCTTTTCTATGTAGGACATTTTGGTTAGATTCAGATAAGGGTCCTTTTGTTTAGGCCACTTTGTGTTGGAATGCTTTAGATTAGTTAAGGGCCTCTGATTAGATTTCAGGCACAAGGATGGACCCCAATCATTGTGCAGAAGTCCTACACACAAGGAACACACAGAGAAAGAATGCTGCCATGTGGGAGAGGTCTCCAGGATATCCTAAAGCTGTGGAGAGACACAGAAACCCTGAGAAGTGGAGGGAGAGGCCAGAGGCTGGAGTCATGGAGCAGCTTTAATGTGAAGACATCCAGGCCAAAGGATAAGGGAGAGGTGTGAACAATTGTGTCTGATGGCCCACTGCTGAGCTCAGGGACAAATTGTGTTTGAAGGAGAAGGCTGAGACAGACAGGCAGGTCGAATCTTTTACCTTGGGAGGAGTTCACCAGCAGCTGACCCTTGTTAAGATACCATTTTTGATGATGCCTTGATTTGGATATTTTCACAGCCTCAGAACTGTAAGCTTTAACCTTAATAAATTCCAATAAAAGCCAACCTATTTCTGGTATTTTTCATTGGCAGCGCTTGGCAAACTCAAACATCTAGGGACACAGGTTTGGAGAGCTAACCTGTTCCCAAAAGGCAGTGTTATCCTGCTGTCCAGTGAATTCACCTGTAAATTGTGGTTGTCTCCAGACTAAGCAGGATTGAGTACTGGTAAGATGGAGGGGGAAGTGCTCTTGGCCAGCAAGGCCTGCAAGACAGGGAGTCATGCAGGGGAGTTACATTGTTTGGTGACTTGTATAAAGTCATAAATACCCCACTATGATGTACCTGGCTCAGACATTTTAGAACGGGGTTTAGAAGGGGTTGAGAGGTGTACAGGGACAGATAAAATCATGGGACATGGGTTCAGGTACAACAGAGGTGTCAAGAAAAAGAAAGGAAACTTCCTGCTCCTGATCCTTTTGCCCTTCCTTGCTTCCCTTGGCCTCCAGCATTGACCCTCTGCCGAGGCTGTTCTAGTAAGACCCACTTTGGGGTCTCAGGCACAGGCTCAGATATCCTGTTTCCAGTTCTACGTTCACATTCCCCAATCTTGGGGCAGCTAAATAAATAGCAATCCAAGATGAACCATGTTGGTGTCAGGAAGGAAATGTCAAAATTCACGTTACAGCATTTGGTACACAAACTACATCACCAGAATGAGCAACATTAGGCCAGTGATCCTAAAAAATAGTACAGGAATCCCAGAAAGTCCTCGGACATATGGCTGACAAGAATAGAAGTGGGGTTGTGAGATGGTTTAATGTTTGCAGAATACCTAAGAGGGTGCCTATGCCAGATATTTCTCAGACTAATTAAATATTAAATTTTCAACACATTTTTAACAGTTTTGAAAATGATGCAGACCTCTTCAATCCCATAAGAGAATGGAGAGGTTGGATGGGAAGAAGCTGTTGAACAACTGAAGAAGCAGGACCTTAACACATATTCACTGCAGGTCCCCCAAGCCAGAGAAGGAATGTCCTGTTTGGGAACAAAATTCTCAGAGCCTCAATGAAAAACCATCGTCATAGGTTCTTGATCCACAAAGGAGGACAGGGAGAAAGCCATGCTCAGCACTCACAGTGTCAGTTACTGATGTGAGTCACTCTAGCTGGTCTTCACTTTGGAGTAAGCAGCAGGAAGTCAGTCTTTGCCTGTGGTGCTAACAGCCCTCTAACCAGACACATGTAGAGAGCAGTGTGGACTTCACATGGTTGTGTCTATGCTCCTCGTGCTCTGTGCTCACTCCTGCTGAAAGAAGCCTCCAAACAGTCAGCTGGGGAGGGGGCAGAGGGGAGTGATCACATTTCCTTTATGGGGGACAATATTTGCAAAGGTGAGGGAAAGTGCCACCCCAGTAATGTTACAGATACAAATCAATATGTTCAAATCAACCACTTTGTATGATTTCATTGTGTACTCTTTTCATAATTTCATTTAAATTATAACCAAATTATCCATGCAAAGAATATAAAAATATTTTATGTCTGTTATGGCACACAGCCAAATTCCTTCTCTAGCCACAACTCCCATTCCACCTTCCTCAGAATTACCTGCATTGGCAGATTCCTTGGGTACAATTTTCAGTTTGTAAATACATGCATTCTCTAGTTTCCTCCATCGCACACCCTATCACATATGAGAAAAATATTGGAGTACAGGTTAAGAATATAAATAAAATTTCTAACTTCTTAAAATACTTGAGATTAGGAATATATCATCTAATTATGTAAGGATCATTTCTGATGTAAAATTACAAGGAAAATTGGAGTTAAGTAGAAAGCAGACCACTGTAGTTCAGTGGCTGTTAAACTTGAATCCACATCAGAATCAGCTGAAGAAAATGAACAAAACATCAATGGTTGGGGTGCTTTATAAGAAAATGCTACAAAAATGGGAAACATTATTTTTAAAATGGTAATTTTTTAAATGCTTACCCAGAATGTAATGGATTGAAGAACGTGTGAAAATAACCAGGATAATTTGAAATAAGTGGAAACCCCATCTTTATATAAATTAAGAGAAATCTCGAGTTCTGATGCATAAATGAGTGGTCACAAATTGAACACAGATGAGTGTGGAAGAAGATGTGGGAGGAACAGATCTCTGAACAAACTGCAAGTGTACTTTTCCAAGAGGAGAAAGATATTTTGAATTGCACAGTCACATCTGCTTCCTTAAAAGATTGGCAACAATTTGCACAGACTGGAAGTGGAGATTCTTTGGAAATTCAAATTCATTACATTTACAGGGTTTCTCTCCAGTATGAATGTTGTAATGTTTAATGAGTTACAGCTCTGGCTGAAGGCTATTCCACATTCTTTACATGGTTAGGGTTTCCCTCCACTATGAATTTTCTCATGTTCAGTGAGATATGATTTGCTACTGAAGGCTTTCCTATGTTCCTTATATATACAGGGTTTCTATTCAGTTTGCCTTCTCTGGTTTGTAATGAGGCTTAATTTCTGAATGAAAACTTTCCTACATCCATCCCAGTCATAGGTATTCTCTCTAATCTATATTCTCAGATTGTTAATGAAGGTTTTCCTTCTGGTTGAATGTTTTTCCACATTCATTGCATATAAGGGTTTTTCTCACAAATGAATGCTCTGATGTTTAATGAACTGTTGCTTTTGGCTGTAGGCTTTTCCACATTCTTTACAATAATTTTGTTTTTGTCTACTATGTGATTTTTCATTTCTGGGAAACATGAATTGTACCTAAAGGCTTCTTCACATGCTTTATTTGCATAGGCTTTCTTTGCAGTAGGAAATCTCTCATATCTGAGATTTGACATTTGAATTAAAGCTTTCCCACACATATATGATTTCTCTTCAGTAAGAATTTTCTGATGAATAACGAGGTTTCCTGTCAGGTTGAAAATTTTCCCACATGTATTACATTTCTATGCTTGTTGCCCTGTATGACTTTTTAAATGAAGAGTAAAAAATGACTGCACAGAGCAGACTACATTCAGGACATTCATATGGTTTCGCTCTATTTTGAATTTTCTCATATTCCATTACGTTTTATTTCAGATGGAAGCATTCCCATGTTCATTATGATACTAACTAATGTAGGAATACTTCATGCTCAATGAGATTTAATACCTGGCTGAAGAATTTCCAGTATTCCTTTCATACATAGAGTTTTACTCCTGCATATTTCTTTGATGTGACTCTAGCTTTCCCAAATTCATGAAATCCCAAATGGTTTCCCTGAGGATTACTTCTCAGGTATCCCATGAGGTTGAACTTCCAAGAAAACTTCACACTCATTACACTTAAAGGGGAGGACTACTATGTGGCACAAATGTCAAAACACATTGCCTTCATTCTTTTCTCCTTACATAGATTAACTCATGCTCATGTAAGCATGATGCAAATTTCTTTAAAGTGTAGTTACATTCATAGAAATGATATATTGAGGAAACAATGCTTGCACGCAGAGAAAATAGTTTCCCAACTTTCTTACATAATCTGCCTTCATCTGTAGTCTGTACTTTGTGGAAGTGGATACAGCTTCACTCACAAGCCTTTTGTTATATGGTTCTTTATGCTTCTTTATGTCCTATGCTTCTTCATAGTTTGTGAGGTGCAGAAAAATCAGTGCTAAGAGTGAAATTTATAGCATTGAATGTGTCCTTAGAATATAGGGAAGATCCAATATCAGTCATCTAAGCGTCCAATTTGGGAAGCGCAACAATATCTCCTTTTAATTTGTTCTATCATTCATGGTTCTTCTTGCTTCAAAGGAGCATCACATCCACTTTGGTGGCTTCATAACTAGGAAATGGGGAAGTGATACAACACATGTTTTATCATGGGGACAAAACAACAGCACATAAATCAACCCTGGAACCTTCAGGCTTCTGAAGAAGAAGAAAAATGCAGCTTCCAAAGATGCATGAGTAACTTTGCCCCAGACCAAAGCCAACATGTCAACCCATGAAATCCTGAATATTTTGCTTAGGACTGACTATTTTTGCTGAAATTTTCTCTTCTATTTATTTGGATGAGATGCACTATTTAATATTCTTTAAAGTTTACCAGGGAAATTATATCAGTTTTGCTTGCATTTCCAAATCTGCACTTATTATTTATTATTGACTGGCCAAATAACACATTTCAAAACATTTTATATCCTGCCTTACACAGCCAAAGGTGTGCTAATGCAAAATACCAGAAATCTCTGGGTCTTTATAAAGGGTATTTATTTGGGGTAGAAGCTAACAGTTACCAGGCCATAAAGCATACGTTTCTTCCTTCACCACAGTCAGTTGGAGCAAGACAACTGCTGACATTTGCAAGGGTTCAGGCTTCTTGGGTTCCTCTCTTTGCAGGGCTGCATTTCTCTCTAGGCTCCTCTCCTCTGTTTCCTCCACAAGATCAGCTGTAGACTATAAGGTTCTCTAAGCTTTGCCTCTCAACACAAGGCTATCTGGGAACTGCCTTGTCTCTTTTCCCCGGGGCCTTCTGTCCTTGCTCCTTAGAACTCCAACATCAAAACTACTCCAGTTCTGTCCTTTGTCATGTCTCTTTATGTTTTAGAAGCCACACACCATGGGGCGGGCTCAACTCTCTACAGACTGTGGCCCAGTCTCTGCCCTAATAATAACTTAATCATGCCCAGATTAACAAACCAGCTTACAAGCATAATTCAATATCTATTTTTGGAATTCATAACGATATCAAACTGTTACATATCCATTTACCCATCTTATGCTACATATTATTTTATGGTGTCTTTTAACACTTTATTGATGTCCAAGGCCACAGATATCATTATTACCTTATCCATTCAATAGTCATTTAGATATATGAATGTAATTAACTGATGTTCTTCAATTCATCCAGAACCTTGAAACTTCTGAGATTATTTTCTTTCTGCCTGAAGAATATACTTTCTTTTCATTTAAAGTGAATTGCTGCTAGCAAACTTTGTTTTTTTGTAGTTGTTGTTGATGTGTTTATTTTTTTATTTTTATTTTTTTGAAACTTTATTTGTACATTTAATAATTGAAAATAAAACCATTTAAAAAAGTAAACAAAGATGAATAAACATGTACATTTGTCAAGTAAATGTAATGGATACTTATATATATATATTGGATCAAACAAGACGTTACACAATATATTTTGTTCATTGTAATGCATTTATACAGTATTTGTCCTTTTGTGTTTGGCTTGCTTCACTCAACATTATGTCCTCGAGGTTTTTCCATGTTGCCATATGCTTTACACCTTCATTTCTTCTTACAGCTGCATAATATTCCATTGTGTGAATAGACCACAGTTTGTTTATCCATTCATCTCTTGATGGACACCTGGGTTGTTTCCAAATTTTGGCAATGGTGAATAATTTTGCTATGAACATCAGTGTGCAGATGTCTGTTCGTGTCACTGCTCTCAGTTCTTCTGGGTATATACCCAGTAGTTGTAGGGCACGGTCACAGGGCAAATCTATATTCAACTTCTTTGGGAACTACCAAACAGTCCTCCAGAGTGGGTATATCATTCTGCATTCCCACCAAGAGTGAAGAAGTGTTCCTAACTCTCCACATCCTCTCCAACACTTGTAGTTCTCTGTACTTTTAATAGTGGCCATTCTGATGGTTGTAAAATGATATCTAATTGTAGTTTCGATGTGCATTTCCCTAATCATGTGTGATCTTGAGCATTTCCTCATGTGTTTTTTTGCCATCTGTATTTCTTCTTTGGAGAAATGGCTATTCAAGTGTTTTGCCCATTTTTTAATTGGGTCATTTGTCTTTTTATTGTTGAATTGTAACATCTCTTCATATATCCTGGATATTAAACCCTTATCAGATATGTGATTTCCAAATATTATTTCCCATTGAGTTGGCTGCATTTTCACCTTTCTGACAAAGTCCTGTGAGACGCAAAAGTGTTTAATTTTAAGGAGGTACCCATTATCTATTTTTTCTTTTGTTGTCCATGCTTTGGGTGTAAGGTACAAGAAACCACCACCTACTTCACTACCTTGAAGATGTTTCCTTACATTTTCTACCAGTCGTTTTATGGTCCTGGTTTTATATTTAGATCTTTGATCCATTTTGAGTTGATTCTTTTATAGGGGGTGAGATAGGGGTGCTCTTTCATTCTTTTGGTTATAGATATCCAGTCCTCCCAACACCATTTGATGAAAAGACTGTTTTTTTCCCATTAGCTTGGGCTTGGTAGGTTTGAGAAAAACCAGTTGGCTGTATAGGTGAGGGTATATTTCTGGGTTCTCAATTCTATTCCACTGATCGAAATGTCTATCTTTATGCCTGTACCATGCTGTTTTGACCACTGTAGCTTTGTAATATGTTTCAAGGTCAGGCAGTGAAATTGCTCCCACATTGTTCTTCTTTTTTAGAATGCTTTTGGCAATTCAGGTGCACTTACCCTTCCAGATGAATTTGGTAATTGTCTTCTCTAATTCTGTAAAGTAAGCTGTTGAGAATTTGATTGGTATTTCATGGAATCTGTAAATAAGTTTGGGCAAGATTGACATCTTCACGATATTTATTCTTCCAATCCATGAACAGGGAATGTCTTTCCATTTATGTAGGTCTTTTTTCATTTCTTTCAGCAGTGTTTTGTAGTTTTCTGCATATAGGTCCTATACTTCTTTGGTTAAATTAACTCCTAGGTATTTGAGTCTTTTTGTTGCTATTGAAAATGGAATTTTCCTCCTGATTTCCTCCTCAGGTTGTTCAGTATTAGTGCATAAAAACATTACCGATTTTTGTGTGCTGATCTTGTATCCTGCCACTTTTCTTAACTCATTTATTATTTCAAGTAGCTTTGTCATGGATACTTCAGGATTTTCTAAGTACAGGATCATGTCATCTGCAAACAGTGAGAGTTTTACTTCCTCCTTTCCTATTTTAATGCCTTTAATTTTTTTGTCTTGTCTAATTGCCCTAGCTAGAAATTCTATTACAATGTTGAATAACAATAGTGACAGTGGGCATCCTTGTCTTGTTCCCGATCTTAGAGGGAAAGCTTTCAACATTTCCTCATTGAGTATGATGTTGGCTGTGGATTTTTCATATATGCCTTTTATCATATTGAGGAATTTTCTTTTTATTCCTATCTTTTGAATTATTTTTATCCAAAAAGGATGTTGGATTTTGTCGAATGACTTTTCTACATCTATTGAGATGATCATGTGTTTTTTTTTTCCTTCAAGTTGTTAATGTGGTGTATTACATTGATTGATTTTCTTATGTGGAACAAGCCTTGCATAGGAGGAATAAATCCCACTTGGTCGTGATATATTCGTCTTTTGATATCCTGTTGGATTCGATTTGCAAGTATTTTGTTGAGAATTTTTGCGTCTATGTTCATTAGAGTTATTGGTCTGTAATTTTCTTTTCTTGTGGAATCTTTACCTGGCTTTTGTGTTAGGGCAAGTTTGGCTTCATAAAATGTGTTGGGTAATTTTCCTGCTCTTCAATTTTTTGGAAGAGTAAAAACAAGATTGGTGTTAATTATTTTTGAAATGCTTGGTATAATTCACCCGTGAAGTCATCTGGTCCTGGACTTTCATTTGTTGGGAGGTTTTTCATGACTGATTCAATCTCCTTAATTGTGACTGTTTTTTAAGTTCTTGTATATCTTGTAGCTTCAGTGCAGGTTGGTTATGTGTTTCTAGAAGTTTATCCATTTCATCTAGGTTGTCTAGTTTGTTGGCATATAGTTTCTCATAATATCCTCTTCTGATTCTTTTTATTTCTGTGAGGTATTTGTAATTTCCCCCCTTTCATTTCTGATTGTGTTTATTTGCATCTTCTTTCTTTTTTTCTTTATTAGTCTAGCGAGAGGTTTGTAAATTTTATTGATCTTCCCAAAGAATGAGCTTTTAGTTTTGTTGATTTTCTCTATTTTTTTTCTGTTCTCAATTTCATTTATTTCTGTTATAATCTTTATTATTTCTTTCCTTTTGCTTGCTTTGGTATTGGTCTGCTGTTCTTTTTCTAGTTTCTCTAGTTGTTCAGTTAAATCTTTAAGTTTAAGTCTTTCTTGTTTTTTAATATAGGCATTTAGGGCTATAAATTTCCCTCTCAAGGCTGCCTTGGCTGTGTCCCCCATATGTTGTAATCTCATTTTCATTTGTCTCAATATATTTATTGATTTCACTTTCAATTTCTTGTTTGACCCCCCGAATATTTAGGAGTGTGTTGTTCCATCTCCACAGATTTGCAAATTTACTTTTTTCCTGTCTGTTATTGATTTCCAGTTTCATTCCATTATGATCTGAGAATGTGCTTTGTAAAATTTCCATGTTTTTATATTTATTGAGAGCTGAATTGTGACCTCACATGTGGTCTATCCTGAAGAAAGATCCATGGGCACTTGAGAAGAATGTATAACCCGCTGAATTTGGATGCAATGTTCTGTATATGTCTGTTAGGTCTAACTTGTTTATCATATTGTTCAAGTTCTCTGTTTCCATGTTGATCTTCAGTCTAGTTGTTCTATCTAATAATGTGAAATGGGTGTTTTAGTCTCTGATGATTATTGTAGAAATGTCTATTTCTCCCTTCAGTTTTGCCAGAGTTTGGCTCATATATTTTGGGGCAACCTGGTTAGGTATGTAGATATTTATGACTTTTCTATCTTCCTGAAGTATCATCCACATTATTATTGTATATTGGCTTTCCATATCTCTTATCACATTTTTGCATTTAAAGTCTGTTTTGTTTGATATTAGTATAGGTACCCCTGCTCTTTTCTGTTTACTATTAGCGTGGAGTATCTTTTTCCAACTTTGTACTTTCAGCCAGTTTGTATCCCTGGGACTGATATGAGTTTCTTGTAAGCAGCATATGGATGGCTCATGTTTTTTTAATCCATTCTGTCAGCCTGTATCTTTTGACTGGGGAATTTAATCCATTCACATTCAGTGATATTACTGAAAATGCATGATTCATTTCCTCCCCTGTATTCTTTGGTTTTAATATGCCCTCTAGTTTTTTTTCTCTCTTTTTACTCTTTTGTTATCCTTTCTGCATTTCTTTCTTCTGCACTCTCCTCCAAGCCTCTCTCTCCTGTCTTTTTCTTTCACGTTGTAAGGCTTCCTTTAATATTTCCTGCAAAGGTGGATTCTTTTTTGCAAACTCTTTTAGTTTCTGTTTGTTTGTGAATATTTTATGCTCACCTTCATATTTGAAGGACAGTATTTCTGGTTAAAGAATTCTTGGCTGGCAGTTTTTCTCTTTCATTTTCCTAATTGCATCATACCACTGTCTTCTCACCTCCATGGTTTCTGAAGAGAAATCTGCACTAAGTCTTCCTGGACATCCTTTGTACGTGATCGTTTCCTTCCACCTTGCTCCTCTGAGAATTTTCTCTTTATCTTTTACATTTGACATGCTGAATAGTATGTGTCTTGACATAGGTCTATTTGGATTTATTCTCATTGGGGTACGGTGTGTTTCTTGGACGTGTAAGTTCATTTCTTTTGTAAGAGTTGGAAATTTTCAGCTATCATTTCCTCCAATACTCTTTCTGCACCTTTTCCTTTCTCTTCCCCTTCTGGAACTCCCATGACACATATGTTGTTGTGTTTTGTGTTGTCATTCAACTCTCTGAGCCCCTGCTGAATGTTTTCATTCTTTTCTCTGTTCTTTTCTCTCTTCATTTTTAGCTGCTCTGTCTTTGGTATCACTTATTCTTTCTTCTATCATTTTTAGTCTGCTGTTGTAAGTCTCAATTGTGTATTTGACTTCACCTATTGTATCTTTCATTCCCCTGAACTCCGTTAATTTTATGTTCAGGATTTCAAATTCTTCTTTGTATTCACTCAATGTCTTCCTGATATAATTTATCTCTAACTATATTGTCTTTCATCTCATTAATTTGATTTTGGAAATTTGTGCTCATCTCACTGATTTGTTCTCTCAAATCCTGCAGCTCTTCTGGGTCTTTGATATATTCCTTTTCTTGATCCATGTCTTCTATTTTCTTAGAATGACTTAATTTTTTGCTGGAGTTTAGGCATCTGGTTAGGTTGTATTTTACTGAGATGTTCTATTTCTTTCTTTTTAATATTGATTTAGTTGCAGGAAGCTGTGAGTTACCACAGCTCTTTGAATTTTGGCTCAACCTTGATTGTGAGGATTCTCCTGCTGGTTGCTCAAAACTGGGCACTGGACCCAGTAATTGGTTGTCAGTTCATTTTCTAGGGCCTTGGGCAGGGAGGCTATAGAGGCCAGGAAAATCTTCTCCTACTTATTAATTTTCTTATGTGCACTTCCTTGGTCTGCCAGGCGATGGCGTGCATTGACAACTCTCAATTCAATGCCTGATCAGAGTGTATTTGTTGTGACACAGACTAGATCAAAGTGGTAGAGCTTCCTGTCTGGGGGCTAAGATCCTTGTAATTCAAACTTTATGAGACAGTTCTCCAGTCTTCTCTGGTAGCCACTTCCCTTTTCCCAGCTAGGAAATATTTACCATCCCCTCTGAATCCTCAACAATCATTCCCTGTTAGTAGCAGAGGAGATTGGGAGGTTTGTATATCTTTTGCCACTTGCAGTCTCCAAGGCAAACAATAGCAGAGCCCCACCAAGCCTGCAAGGCCTCTCAGGACAGGACAGACCAAACCTGCAAGTCAAAAGCAGGGTCAGCCCCACGCTCTCTCTCCCCTCTCCTGTGGCATTCTCAACAATTAGTCCAAGCTAGAAGAGGGGGATTTTGTGAGGGTCAGATTTCTCCTGTCCTTCCTATGCTCCCAGGTCAAACCAACTGTGTGGATGGGTCCACAGGGCACTGCAGCCCAAATTTTTGGGTCAGAAACTGAGTCAGCCTAAGGCTATGTCCATATCTCTCCCCTTTCTGGGAGGGGTAAGTACCTGGAGCCCCCTTTCTGTGAAGTCACATGCCCAGAGGCCTGAGAATTCTCAAGAGCGTGCTGGCAGCAGAAGACACTGCTGGGTCCAACTCACAGTACTTGTTCTGTCATTGCAATTTCCCTGATTTGTCCCACTCTCCTCTGGGTGGTGTGCAGACTTCACCTGCTGTCATAAAACCTAGAACATCTATTTTGGTGAGGTGTCACCCTGTTCTCTAGCTTTTTTTCTTGAGAAGTGATTCCTGTGTCTTACTAGTCTGCCATCTTCCCGGGAGTTGCGACTTTATTAGATTTTACACATTTGTAAAAGTATGTATTTCACTTCTTCCTTAATGATTGAGATGAATTAAATCTCAGGCCCTCGAAGATCTCCACTGCTTTTGAGAGCAACCTTAGGGTTCAATTTCTCCATTCCATTGTAAATATAATCAATTCTTTGGATAAGAAATGAGGGGCTTACAATTTAACAGCCTGCTTCCTGCCCCAACACCACACAGGCAAAATCTGTTCACTCTGGCACTGGGGACGGGAATAATGGCACACTTCTCAAGTTACACCCTAATTTTGGAGCTAAGATTTCGTAGAGAAAGCACAGTATATATATATATATATATTTAAAGATTTTATTTATTTATTCATTCATCCCCCCCTTGCTGCTTGTGCTCGCTGGGTCAGCTAAACACATCGTGCAGGTGGGCCTGCCCCCACCAGGAGGCCCCAGGAACCGAACCCGGGGCCTCCCACATGGCAAACGGGAGCCCTACCAATCGAGCCACAGCCACTTCCCAAGAAAGCACAGTATATTGAGTTCTTCTTGGAATCTTTCTAGGGTCCAGCATAATGGTGGTCAGCACCCCACTTTGATCAATGATGGCCACACCCAAAATAAAGCCACTGCTTCATGAGATCCCATTTCTCCCAGAATTAGGAGACCCCCTCCTGATCCCTGTGCCCTGGGTTAATGCCCTCGTTTGTGTCTTGTGTAGACCCCAGAAATGTATGTTCTTACTGACCCATTGCTGTGTGTGTAAGCCTTTTGTAGGTAGGATATATTAGTTAGATTCAGATAAGGGAAGTTTTGATTAGGTCATTTTTTGTTAGATTGCTTTAGATTAGTTAAGGCCCTCTGATTAGATTTCAGGCACCTAGATGGACCCCAATAAATGTGTTGCAGTCTTACATTCAGGGAACACAAAGAGAAAGATTTCTGCCATGTTTACCCTGCCATGTGGGAGAGGGCTCCAGGATCTCCTACAGCTGTGGAGAGACACAGAAACCCTGACAGGCTGAGGTAGAGGCCAGAGCCTAGAGTCATGGAGCAGCTTGAACCTGAAGACATCCAGGCCAGAAGAGAAGGGAGAGGTGTGAGCAATTGTGTCTGATGGCCCACTGCTGAGCTCAGAGAGAAAGTTAGTTTGGAAGAGAAGGAAGAGGGAGACAAGCAGGGCAATATTTTTTCTTGGCAAGAGTCCAGTAGCAGCTGACCCTTGCTAAGACAGCATTTTTGATGATGCCTTGATTTGGACATTTTGACAACCTCAGAACTGTAAGCTTTAGCTCTAATAAATTCCAATAAAGGCCAATCTATTTCTGATATTTTGCATTGGCAGCACTTGGCAACCTCCAGCTGTTAGGGACAAAGTGTTGGAGAGATGCCCTGTTCCCAAATGGCAGTGTGATGCTGCTTCCCAGTTAATTCGCCTGTAAACTGCGGGTGTCTCTAGACTAGGCTGGAATGAGTACTGGTAAGATGGAGAAGGAAGTGGTCTTGGGGGGAATGTCCTAAAATACTGGTAGACAGGCAGGGGAGTCATATGGTTTGAGGAGTAACCTAAAGTCACAGATGCCTCAGTAAGGTTCAACTGCCTCAGATAGTGGTTGGCTAAGTGGGCAGGGCCATATAAAAGCATGGGACCTGGGATCTGGTGCAGTAGAGGAGTCAGGACACAGACAGGATATTTTCTGATCCTGCTCCTTTTGCCCTTCCCTCCTTCCCTTTGCATCCATCATTGACCTTCTTAACATGCTGCTTTTACTGTACCTCTCCTGAGTTTCAGGCACAGACTCAGGTTTCCTGCTTCCAGTTCTACATTCACCTTCTCCAATCTTGGGGCAGCTAAAGAAAGAGCAATACCAAGATGAAAACTGTTGGTGTCAGGAAGGAAATGTCAAAATTCACATTACAGCATTGGGTAGAGCAATTATATCACCAGAATGAGCAAGATTAGACCAGTGACCCTAATAAATGGTAACATAATCCCAGAAAGCCCTGGGACCTAGGGCAGACAAGAATAGAAGTAAGGTTGTGTTATAGTGCCATGTTTGTTGAAAACCTCAGAGGGTGTAGAGGCTAGGTATTTCTCAGACTAATTAAATATAAAATTTTCAACATATTTTGAACAGAGTTGAAAATGATGCAGACCTCTTCAATCCCAGAAGAGAATGGAGGATTTGGATAGGAAGAAGCTGATGAACAGCTGAAGAAGTAACAATGTAACAAGTGTTCACTGCAGTTCCCCAAGTCAGAGAAGGACTGTTCTGTTTGGGAACCAAACTCTTAAAGCCCCAATGAAAACCAACATCATAGGTTGTGGATGCACAAAGGAGTTTCAGTAGAAAGCCTTGTTCAGAACTCACTGCTTCAGTTAGTGATGTGAGTCACTCTAGCATGTCTTCACTGTGGAGTAAGCCACAGGAAGTCCATCTTCTCCTGTGGTGCTAACAGCCCTCTAACTGGACATGTGTAGAGAGCAGTGTCACCTTCAAACGGTCATGCACATGCTCTTTTTGGTCCGTGCTCACTCCTGCTGAGGGAGGCCTCCACCCATCCAGGCAACTGGGGAGAGGGCCAAGGTGATTGAGCACTTTTATTTTATGGGCGACTGTATTTGCATAGGGTGAGGGAAAGTACCCCCCCAGTACTGTTGCAGATACAAATCAATATCTTCAAATGAAACACTTTGTATGATTTCAGTGTGTACTATTTTCATAATTTCTTTTAAATTATAACCAAATTATCCATGAAAAGGTTATGAAAATAATTTATGTCTGTTATGGCAAACAGCAAACTTCCTTCTATAGATTCAACACCCATTAATCCTTCCTCAGAATTATGTGCATTGGCAGATTTTTGGGTACACATTTCTGTTTGTAAATACATACATTCTCTAGATTCATCCATCCCACATCCTATCACATATGAGAGAAATATTGGAGTACAACTTAAGAATATACATAAATTTACTAACTTCTTAAAATACTTGAGATTAGAAGTTTATCATTCAATTATGAGAGGATCATATCTGATTTAAATCAAAAGGAAAATTGGAGTTATGTATAAAGCAGGCCACTGTAGTCCTGTGGCTGTTAAACTTGAATCCACATCTGAATCAGGTGAAGAAACTGAAAAAATATAAATGGTTGGGGTGCCTTAGAAAAAAATGCTACAATAATTTTTAAAATGATAATTTTTTAAATGTTTACCCATTGTAATGAACTGAAGAACCAGTGTAAACAAACACGACAATTTGAAATAAGTGGAAAGCCTATCTTTACACATACTAAGAGAAATGTCGAGTTCTGTTGCATAAATTAGTGGAAACTAATTGAGCACGGATGAGTGTGGAAGATGTGGGAAGAGCAGATCTCAGAACAAACTGCATGTGCACTTTTCCTCAGGAGTAAGACATCGTGATTTGCACAGTCACAGCTGCTTCCTTAAAAGTTTGGCAACAAGTTGCACAGACTAGAGGTGGAGATTCTTTGGAGACTCACATTCAATACATTCACAGGGTTTCACTTCAGTATGAATGTTGTAATGTTTAATGAGATACTGCCTCTCGCTGAAGGCTATTCCACATTCCTTACATGTATAGGGTTTCCCTCCACTATGAATTTTCTCATGGTCAGTGAGATTTGATTAGCTACTGAAGGCTTTCCAACAGTCCTTACAGATATAGGGTTTCTCTCCAGTTTGTCTTCTCTGGTGTATTAGTCAGCCAAAAGGGTGCTAATGTGAAATACCAAAAATGAGTTAGTCTTTATAAAGGGTATTTATTTTGGGTAGAAGTCCACAGATTCTAGGCCATAAAGCATAAGATTCTTCTCACCAAAATTCATTGACACGTGTTGGAGCAAGACAGCTGCAGATGTTTGCCAGGGTTAAGGCTTCTTCTGTTCCTCTCTTCCCGGGGCTGCATTTCTCTCTGGGCTTAGCACCTCTGTTTCCTCCACAAAGTCAGCCGTAGGGTATCAGGCAAATAGCTCACTTCTCTTCTTCTGGGGCACTTTCTCCAAAATCAAAACTGCTTCTCAAAAAAAAAAAACTGCTTCAACTGTCCTTTCCCATGCCTTTTGTATTCAATTCCACCACCCACTAAGGGGTGGGGCTTAATGCCCTACTGACGTGGCCCAGTCAATTCCCTAATCACTCCCAGATTAACAGATCAGTTTACAAGCATGACCCAATTATATTTTTGGAATTCATAATTACATCAAAGTCCCCAATGGTTACATTCCTCCCTCTGAATTCCAAAAATACATTACAAATCTCAAAAAAAAAATTAAATCAGTAAAAATTCAAGTACAAAATCATATCATAGGAATTTTAAAGAAATACAGTTCATCATGAGGCAAAGTCCCGTCTGCTATCAACCTCTGAAACTTACAAAACCATTTAACTGCTTCTAATACACAAATGGAAAGACACGGGATAAATATTTTCAATATCATAAGGAGAAATTGGGATGTTAAACATGAGTCATGGTTCCTCTACAGTTCAGTAAACCTGCACTACATCCTTCATTCGGTTTCAAAGTCTGAGTCATTCTTAAGAAGATGCTTTTATTCTCCTTGGGGCCACATTTGGACCCACCATTGCCATAGGCTTGCCCAACAGCCACTTTCTTGTTTCCACCCTCATCAAGCATCTGGGTGTCATAAAGCTTCAGACCTCACCACCAAAGAGTGTTGGGGTGATTGCCACACCTTACCCAAACTTTGGGTTAGAGTCTTATCCCCCCTAGTACAGTTAGGTGAAGATAACCTTTCCCCTTAACCTTTGGCATACAGGTTCAACCCTCTCAGAGCAATGAGTTCACCACCTGGCATTCTCTAATCCATGGGGAAAGGAAAACCCCTCTCTGACCTATGGGATATTGACCTTAACTGCCCTAATCTTTGAGGAATGTCCTCCAGCCTTTCTGCACCCTGGGATGGCAAAACTCTTCCAGAACATCGGGTGGGGACATACACCCTCTCCAACTTCTGGGGACAACTCACACTCTCTGCACCATGGGGTATCAAAACTTTCTCAGAACATTGGGAAGGAGCATCCATCCTCTTTAACTTCAGGGGCAAACTCACCCTCTCTGTACATAGGGGTGTGGCTCCTCTCTTGACCCAAGGGGATGTCTTAAGTCCTGTTCTTTGCTTCCACAGTTTTCTTCTTAAAGCTGATTTTCCTTCAATCTCTCCTTTCCATATTATCTTTTGTCCAAGCCAAAAGTGGTTTTGTTCATCCAGCTCTCTCAAAAACTTTGTTGGTTTAGCATTTAGAAAGCAGGGGTCCATGCCAGCAGACAGTAAGACTTTCCACAAGTCTTTCCTAGATGACTGCATCTTCAATTCTGATTTACATGTTCCAAGTTCAGTAATGTCTTCAAATGGGGCATTTTTATCTGGGAATTTGATTTCCACTAACTTGGAAGTTCCAGAATCATATTCTGTTTTCTTTGTGCCCAAAAGTTCATTCTTTAGTGTATTTTGTTCATCTTGTATTTTGCTATAAGCTACAAGGGTAAGCCAAACCACATTCTCTGAATTTACCTTGGAAGGTTGTTCACCTAAATGCTCCGGTTCGCCATTCTGAAATTCTGTCTTCCATATAACACCAGGAGTTAATCTTGCAAAGTTCACTACAACTTTAAAACATGGATCACCTTTCCTCCAGTTTCCAATAATAGTTTCATCATTTATTTCTAAGGCATCTTTGAAAGTCTCCTTAGCATCTATATGGCTTTCAACAGATTCTTCAAAGTGATCTAGGCCTTCACCATCAAGCATTTCACAATTCCTCCAAAAGATAACACTTACCCATTTATAAAACCGTTCCAACATTTTGGTATATGCAAATGCACTTCCCCACTCCTCGGTACCAAATTCTATATTAGTCAGCCAAAGGGGTGCTAATGTGAAATACCAAAAATGGGTTAGTCTTTATAAAGGGTATTTATTGGGGGTAGAATTGCACAGATACCAGGCCATAAAGCATTAGGTTTCTTCTCTCCAAAGTTCATTGCCATGTGTTGGAGCAAGATACCTGCCTACATTTGTCAGGGTTCAGGCTTCTTCTGTTCCTCTCTTCCTGAGGATGCATTTCTCTCTGGGCTTAGCTCTTCTGTTTTCTCCACAAGGTCAGCTGTAGAATATCAGGCAAGTGGCTCATTTCTCTTCTTCTGGGGCCTTTTCTCCAACATCAAACCTGCTTCTAAAAAATCTGCATCAACTGTCCTTTGCCATGCTTTCTATATTCAAATACCCTACCCACTAAGGGGTGGGGCTCAACACCGTACTGACATGGCCCAGTCAATGCCCCAGTCATGCCCAGATTAAGAGATCAGTTTACAAGGATGATTCAATTATTTTTATGGAATTCATAATTACATCAAATACCCCAATGGTTACTTCTGGTGTGTAATGAGGCTTGATTTCTGAATGAAAGCATTCCCACATCCATCACATTCATAGGGTTTCCCTCCAGTATGTATTCTCAGATAGTTAATGAGGTTTTCCTCCTGGTTGAAGGCTTTTCCACATTCATTGCTTAAAGAGGGTTTTTCTCCAGAATGAATGCTCTGATGTTAAATGAACTATTGCTTTTGGGTGAAGGCTTTTCTGCATTCTTTACATTCATTTTTTTTCTGTCAACTATGAGCGTTTTCATGTTCCCTGAGATATGAATTTTACCTAATGGCTTTTTCACATGCCTTACATGCATACCGTTTCTTTTCAGTAGGAAATCTCCTTTATCTGAGATTTGACATTTGAATTAATGCTTTCCCACATATATATATGATTTCTCTTCAGTAAGAATTTTCTGATGAATAAAGAGGTTTTCTGTCAGGTTGAAAGTTTTCCCACACATATTACATTTCTATGCTTATTCCCCTGTATGACTTTTAAAATGAGGAGTAAAAAAATGACTGTAAAGAGAAGACTACATTCAGGACAATCAGATGGTTACTATCTAGTGTGAATTTTATCATATTCCAGGAGGTTTTGTTTCAGATGGAAGCATCCCCATGTTCATTACAATACTAACTTTTGTATGAATAGTTCATGCTCTATGAGATTTAATGAATGGCTGAAGGATTTCCAATATTCCTTACATACACAGGGTTTTACTCCTGCATGGTTCTTTGATGAGACTTTAGCTTTCCCAAATTTATGAAATCCCAAATGATTTCTCTGAAGGGTTCACAGGTATCTCATAAGGTTGAATTTCCAAGAAAACTTCAAACTAATTACACTTCAACGGGAGGACTACCGTGTGGGGCAGTCTGGCAAAACTCATTGTCTTCATTCTTTTTTCTTTACATAGATTCCCTCATGCTTAGGTAAGTATGATGCAAATTCCTTCAAAGTGAAGTTACATTCATAGAAGTGTTATTTTGAGGAAACAATGCTTGCCATCAGAGAACATATTTTCCCAACTTTCTCACATTGTCTGCCTTCATCTTTTGTCTGGACTCTTGTGGAAGTGGATATATCTTCACTCACAAGCATTTTGTCATGTGGTTCTTTCTGCTTTTTAATGTCCTATGCTTCTTCATAGTTTGTGGAGTGAAGAAAAAACAGTACTTAGAGAGAAATTTATAGCATTGAATGCACTCATTGGAAAAAAGGATAGAACCAATATCAGTTATCTAAGTGTCCAATTTGTGAGGCACAAAATATCTCCTTTTTATTTGTGCTATCATTAATGTCTCTTCTTGGTTCAAATGAGTATCACCTCCAGCTTAGTGACTTCATAACTAGGAAATGGGGAAGTGATACCACACTTGATTCATGATGGGAACCCTGTAAATCGACCATGGAACCTTCAGACTTCTGAAGGATAAGAAAGGTGCAGCTTCCAAAAGTGCACAAATAAGGTGGCCCCAGAACAAAAGCCTAATAGCAAATATGGAAATCCTGAATTCTTTGTTTTGAACTAACTATTTTTGTTCAATTTCTTTTTCTTCTCTTTATTTGGATGAGATGCACTATTAAAATTCTTTAAAGTTTCCTGGGGAAATTATAACACTTTTTGCTTGCCTTTCCAAATCTGCACATATTATTTGTAATTGACTTGCCAAATAATGTATTTTAAAACATTTTATATCATGTATTAGTCAGCCAAAGGGGTGCTGATGCAAAATGCCAGAAATCTGTGGGTCTTTTTAAAGGATCTTTATTTGAGGTAGAAGCTTACACTTACCAGGCCATAAAGCATAAGTGTCTTCATTCCACAAAATCTATTACCCCATCTTGGAGCAAGACAGCTGCTGACATTTGCCAGTATTCAGGCTTCTTGGGTTCCTCTCTTTGCAGGGCTGAATTTCTCTCCTGGCTCAGCTCTTCTGTTTCCTCCAGAAGGTCAGGTGTAGACTATGAGTCTCTCTAAGCTTTGCCTCTCACCACAAGTCCAGCTGTTAACTGTCAGGTGAATGGCTTGTCTCTTTTCCCCGGGGCCTTCTCTCCTTGCTCATCAGAACTCCAACATGAAAAACGAATCTAGCTCTGTCCTTTGCCATGTATTTTATATTTGATACCCCAGCCACGAAGGGGTGGGTCTCAACGCCCTACCTACTGTGGCCCAGTCAATGTCTTTATCATAACAAAATCATACCCAGAATAACAGACCAGTTTACAAGCATAATCCAATATCTATTTTTGGAATTCATAACAATATCCACCTGCTACATATCCATTTACACATCTTATGCTATATATTATTTTATGGTGTATTTTAACACTTTGTTGATTTCTTAGGCCACTTATCATTATTACTTTATCCATTCAAAATTCATTTAGATATATGAATTTAATTAAAAGATATTGTTCTTCCATTCATACTGAAACTTGAACCTTCTGAGATTATTTTCTTTCTGCTTGAAGAATATTCTTTTACATTTCTTTTAAGGTGAGTTGCTTCTAACAAACTTTAGTAGTGTTTACTCAACTGTAAAATTATTTATTTCACAACTTTCTGAAGGATTGAAATTAATTATATCTCATGCCCTATATGATTTCCACTGCTTTTCAGAGCACACTTAGGGTTTAATTTCTTCATTCTGTTGTAAATGTAATCAGTTCTTTGGAGAAGAAATTAGGGACTTTCAGTTTTACAGACTGCTTCCTGCCACTCCAACCCGCACCCCAGGCAAAATCTGTGTGCTCTGGCTCTGGTGATGGGAATAAAAGCACACCTCTCTGTGTTACACACCTGATTTTCAAGCTAAGATTTGGTGGTGAAAGCACAGTATATTGAATTCTTCTTGGGCCCATTCTAGGAGTCAGTGCAATGGTGGCCAGCACCCCATTTTGCTCAATGATTGCCACACCCAAAATACAGACACTGCATCATAAGTTCCCATTTCTCCCATACTTAAGAGAACACTCCTGATCCCTGTTCCCTGGGTTAATGCCCTCATTTGTATCTTGTTATGACCTGAAAGGTGTATTCTTACTAACCCATTGCTTTGTGTAAGCCTTTTGTATGTAGGACATTTTGGTAATATTCAGAAAAGGGAACTTTTGATTAGGTCACTTTTTGTTAAATTGCTTTAGTTTAGTTAAGGCCTCTTATTAGATTTAAGGCACAAGGATGGACCAAAATCATTGGGCTGAATTCTTACATACATGGAACACACAGAGAAAGAGTCCTGCCATGTTTACCCTGCCCTATGGGAGAGGGTTCCAGGATCTCCCAGAGCTGTGGAGAGACCAGAAACCCTGAGAGGCCTAGGGAGGTGCAAGAGGCTGGAGTAATGGAGAAGCTTGAAGCTGAAGATATCCAGGCAAGAGGAGAAGGGACTGTGTGAGCAATTGTGTCTAATGGCCCACTGCTGAGTTCAGGAAGAAAGTGAGTTTGGAGGAGAAGGCAGAGAGAGACAGGCAGGCCCTACATTTTGTCGTGGCTGGATTCCAGGAGCAGCAGACCTATATTAAGACAGCATTTTTGATGATGCCTTGATTTAAACATTTTTACAGCCTCAGAACTGTAAAGTTAAACCCTAATAAATTCCAATAAAAGCCAACCTATTTCTGGTATTTTGCTATGGCATTGCTTGGCAAACTCAAACAGCTGGGCACACAGTGTTGGAGAGGTGCCCTCTTCATAAATGGCAGTGTGATGCTGCTGCTCAGTGAATTCACCTGTAAACTGTGGGTTTCTCCAGACTAGGCGGGAATGAGTACTGTAAAGATGGAGAGGGAAGTGTCTTGGCTAGCAAGGCCTGCAAGACAGGGAGTCAGGCAGGGATGTCACACGTTTTGGGGACTAGTCTTAAGTAACAGATGCCCCAATATGATGTATCTACCTCAGGCAGGGGTTGGCCATTTGGGCAGGGGCAGATAAAAGATAGGGTCCTGGGGTCTGGGGAGCAGAACAGTAGTGCACAGAGAGGAGACTTCCTCCTCCTGCTCCTTTTGCCCTTCCCTCCTTCCATTGGTCTCCAGCATTGACCTTCTGTGGAGGCTGCTTTTATTCTACCCTTCATGGGACTCAGACACAGACTCAGGTCTCCTGTTTCCAGTTCTACATTCATCTTCTCCAATCTTGGGGCAGCTAAACAAAGTGCAATGCCAAGGTGAAACCTGTTGGTGTCAGGAAGGAAATGTCAAAATTCACATTACAACATTGGCTTCAGCAATAACATCACCAGAATGAGCAAGAGTAGTCCAGTGGCCCTAATGAATAGTACGGGAATCTCAGAAAGTACTGGGACCTAAGGCTGACAAGAATAGAAGTGAGGTTGTGAGATAATGCCTTGTTTGCAGAAAACCTCAGAGGGTGCTTATACCAGGTATTTCTCAGATTATTTAAATATAAAATTTTCAACACATTTTGAATCGAGTTGAAAGTGATGCAGACCTCTTTAATCCTAGAAGAGAATGAAGGGGTGGATGTGAAGAAGCTGAAGAACACCTGAAGAAGCTGGAATGTAACACGTGTTCACTGCAGCTTCCCCAAGCCAGAGAGGTAGTGTCCTGTTTGGGAACCAAACTCTCAGAGCCCAAATGAAATCCATCATCATAGGTTTTCGATCTACAAAGATGAACAGGAGGAAAGTCCTGCTCAACACTCACAGTCTCAGTTAGTGATGTGAGTCACTCTAGCAGGTCTTCACTGGGGAGGAAGCAGCAGGAAGTTGTCTTCTACTTTGGTGTTTAGAGCCCTCTATCAGGACACGTGTTGAGAGCAGTGTGGCCTTCACATGGTCACGTCCATGTTCCTCATGCGGCGTTCTCCATCTTGCTGAGGGAGGCCTCCCCTGTCAAGGCAGCAGGAGAGCATGACGATGGTAGTGAGCACTTTTCCTTTATGGGTGACTCTATTTGGAAAGGATGAGGGGAAGTCCCCTCCCCAGTCATGTTGCAGATAGAAATCAATATCTTCAAATGAACCTCTATGTATGATTTCATTGTGTACTATTTTCATAATTTATTTTAAATTATAACCAAGTTATACGTGCAAAGAGTAAAAAAATAATTTATATCTGTCAGGACAAACAGTCAAATTCCTTCTCTAAGCTCACTCCCCATTCTTCCTTCCTCAGAATTTTCTGCATTGGCAGAATCTTTTGCGTACACATTTCTGTTTGAAAATACATGCATTCTCTAGTTTCATCTATCCCACATCCTATCTTATTTGAGAAAAATATTGGAGTATAACTTAAGAATATAAAAAGTTTTCTAACTTCTTAAAATACTTGAGATTAGACGTATATCATCTAATTATGAAATGATCATTTCTGATTTAAAATACTTGCAAAAATTGGAGAATTTTCTTATGAATAAAGAGGTTTTCTGTCAGGTTGAAAACTTTCCCACATGTATTACATTTCTATGCTTGTCCCCTTGTAAGGCTTTTTAAATGAGGATAAAAAAATGAATGTAAAGAGCAGACTATATTCAGGACACTCATATGGTTTCTCTATAGTTTGCATTTTCTCATATTTTATGAGGTTTTGTTTCAGATGGAAACATTCCCATGTTCATTACAATACTAACTAATGTATGAATATTTCATGCTCAGTGAGATTTAATGCCTGGAAAAAGGATTTCTAATATTCCTTACATACACAGTGTTTTACTCCTGCATGTTTCTTTCATGTGAATCTAGCTATCCTAAATTCATGAAATCCTTAATGGTTTCTCTGAAGGATTCATTCTTTGGTATCTCATGAGGTTGAATTTCCAAGAACACCTCACACTCTTTACACTTAAAGGGGAGGACCACCATATGGGTCAAATTGGCAAAACTCATTGTCTTCATTCTTTTCCCTTACATAGATTCCCTCATGTTTAGGTAAGCATGAAACAAATTCCTTCAAAGTTAAGTTACATTCATATAAGTTTTATTTTGAGGAAACAATGCTTGCAGTCAGAGAAGATATTTTCCCAATTTCTTACATTCTCTGCCTTCATCTTAAGTCTGTACTGTTGTGGAATTGGATATAGCTTCACTCACAAGCCTTTTGTTACAAACACATTTCTGTTTGTAAATACATGCATTCTCTAGGTTCATTCATCCCATACCCTATCACATATGAGAAAAGTTTTGGAGTACAACTTAAGAATATGAATACATTTTCTAACTTCATAAAATACTTGAGATTAGACTTAAATCATCTAATAATGAAAGGATCTTTTCTGATTTAAAATACTAACAAAAATAAAAAATAAAAAAATATAAAATAAAATAACATACTAACAAAAATTGGAGTGAATTTGAAAGCAGGCCATTGAAATTTAACGTGGAGGTAGACAGTGCCCAGAATAATCCAAAGAAAGTTAGGGACCAGGGGAACCTCACTCCATGTGGAATGCAGGCATGTTTATTTAGGCTGAAGCCCCTTTTTATACTACAAAGCTGATAATAAATGTAGGGCATCCTCCTCTAGTTCCTCTGCTTGGTATGTGAGAGTGCTGCCTCTTTTTGTGTTCCCAATCTTTCTTGGGAATTCAGACAATAACATCTTTGTGGTGTGTTCATTCTGCTCTGCTTCCTCCTACTGACGTTTGCAGTATAGTGTCCTTGGAGATATTTACTAATTTTTCTCTGCCAGCAAGCATGCTTTTAAAATGCTTAACCCTTTATGCTCTGTCTCTCAACATTTTTTCCAACAATTCCCCCTTTTTTGTTTTTGGTCCAGGGTGACTGTGCCTGTGTTAGGTTGCCCTCCTCTGAAGGTCTTACCCATCACTGGCCAACAGCCTAGCCCCATGAACAGGGGTTTGAGAGTTAAGGGTTTTAAGCAGAATCAAGTTATTGTCATGGCTGGCCTTTTCGGCCCTATTAATGCAGGACAGCAGCGTTTTGTGAATGCCTCCTAATACAGTTAAGAGTAGCAAATCACCAATGGCCATCACGCTGAAGTTAGCAAATACAGAGGTTGATTTCCACCAATGTAGTGGGTTTATTTTATTTAATTGATCTGTCACTGATTGCTAAAATTTGCTACCTGGAAGGATAGAATTTTGATTCTCAGACATGTTCAAAATCTTCTTTTGCAAATCTGTAATTTCTATAGATAAATTTTTGTGATGACCTATTAAATGATTTTTAATTTTTTCTCATTCATAATGGGAATCATTGCTTGGGAGAGGAGTGATACAAAAAGATTTTTAAGTTTGCCTCTGAAGTCATGTTTTGGCTTTATTCTATGAAGTTTTACAAATAGTATTTTCTTTATTGTTTTCTAAATAATTTATATTGGCATTTAATATGTTCTGTTTATCACAAGAGTTATTTTGGGAAATACTTTTTATTTCCAAGTATTTCATTTTTTTTCTGTTTTGTCCTTGTTTTCTAGTTTAATTAGGAATCATCAGAAAATTTGATCTGCACAATTATGCCTCCAGAAATTTATTGGAGTTTCTATGTGACATAAAATGTATTTATTTTTCTAGTGTTTCCACAGCTGCTTTTTGTAATGTGTAAAGGTTAGCATAAACTAAATTTATACATACAATAACTGTCATCTTAATCATTTTATTCAGACCACCCAAACTTTATTTTTTTGCCTTCTTAATAGACCCAGAGAAATGTGTTTCTCTCAATTTCTCCTTGAATTTTTAGTAGCTTCCTCTTCATATATTTAGAGCTATATTATATAGTACATAAAACTTTATAAATATTATATTTTCTTGTATAATAGATCTTTTATCAAAATAAAATTAATCTCTTGAGTATAGTTAATATTTTTCTCTCTTGTCTTCTGCTTTAGTGGATATTATTTTTGCTACCCCTTCTTTCTGTTGGCATTTGTATCCTATGTCTCTGACTAACCTTTTGCTTTTAACTTTTTGTGCCATTTGGCTTTCCATGCATTTTTAATAAACGGTGTAGAGATAGATTTTATTCCTTTTTTATTTCTTTTATAAAATGAATGCAAAACCTTTATAGGTATAACTGACATTAGTCATCTTATACTATTTTAATGCATGTTTGCTGTTTTGTTGTTGTTGTTGTGTTATAACTTTAAATATGTGGGATCTAGTTTCTTGTTTTCAAGTACAAGAATGTTTCCAGCAACATTATTCCTAATAGCCCAATTCTAGGGGGAAAAAATCTATTAACAAAAGAATTTATGTAACTGGGATACTATACAGTAATGAAAATGAACAAACTACTGCTACATGCACCAGCAAATGAATCTCACAAACGCAATGCAGAAAGAAAGAAGCTAGACAAAATAATATATGCTAAAGGAGCTCATTTATATAAAGTTCAAAAACAGGCAAAAACAGGCAAACAGGCAAATAGATCTATGGTGAGAAGTCAAAATAGTGATTACGTTTGTGTATACATGATGACTAGGAGGGGACATGAAGGAGACTTCTGGGGCACTGGTAATACTCTATATATTAATTTGTGTGACAGTCATATATGCATATTAACTTAGTAAAAATCCATCAATCTGTACACTTATGATTTGTGCAATTCCTTGTATATATGCAATATTAAAATAAAAATGCTTTAAAAAAAAAAGCACTTTCATCCAATCACACTTCGAACCTTGTTTTATATTTAGATTATAAACCTGAACTCCCATTTGTGTAACAGCCATCTCTAAGTCATTAAGCCTATTGTTAATCTGCTCTCAATATATGCCTGACTATGCCATAACTCACTAGCATTATGATGCCAATTTCTAACATATTGTCGTGTTTGGATATTCTCATGTAGGGCAGTTCCTGCCACAGCAGCAGTTCTAATAATACCTATAAGCCCTAATAGAGCAGCTATAATTAATCCAATTAAACGTTTGATTCTTTTCAAGTAATGATTTAGAAAGTGCCAAAGGATAAGCGTCTCAGGGGAAGACTGCCAGCAGTGATTCATGCGAATCCAAACCCATATTCCATGACACTGACGTCCTATTTGAACTACAGTAGAACTCTACTGTAAAATAGACTTTGATACACAAGTGTAAAGGGAGCGATTACTGCAGAAAAGCCATGTTTGTTTAATGCTTGCTGTTCCTACTATAAAAACAATGGGATCCAGTACACATAATTTAAGAAATTAAGTGGATTTTCTTTTTAAACTGGTAATATTAGTTTTATTGCCTTGCCATTCAAAAATTGGGCTAGTTCCCAAAAATAATTTCCAGAAATACTTTTTAGTTTTGTTTAGCATCCCATAGTTACGGGATAAAACTTCCTTGATGAGTTCAATTTCATGACGTATTTATACTTATGACGTCCCCACAATTCTAAAAATAATGATTGCATTCTTTATTTGTTTTTGTTGAATTACTAATTTTCATCTTATGCTTGTGTTTACATTAGGTTTCATTATCCCTATAAGGGTCCGATTCTTTACAATTCTATCAGAATTATTAAAGAGCACAACCTCAGATGAAACATAGTATGTATGCAATTTATCACTTTGTACTATGATTTTGGGGCTCTATACATGGATCAATGGATCTTATGCAGTTAATTCATTCAAGAAAATGAAATTTTCAATAAATTTCCTTTCCTCATCAGGTTTTAGATGAAGCAAGAGTCAACAGGCCCAGGAAAATAAAAAGACTGATTAATATAAACAGGGTAGGATTTGTCCCCCAAAGTCAACAATTCTAAGAGAGGTGAATTAGTAATATAAGCCCAATATGTATAATTATGTGAAAGTGCACTTCTTACTGCTGTGGTTCTCAAGGTAAGCATAGCAAGGAATAACTGTGTTAGTGTGAGATTCTGCCTTTTAGAAGTTACATACTTTTATGCTTTTTGTGTCAGTTTCTTTGGCTTGTTTATGTCTAGGTTCCAGATGTCTGGACAGGACCCAAAGCTGGTCTCCTTTATCTGTAATCATAAGAGCAAAACGTTGACCCTATATCCTAACTTAACTTTGGCCTTATCCCATTGATTATTATTTTTATGCTTTCAGTAAACTAGTTGTACAATATTTGTTTCTGTATTATTGCATGAGTTTTGCCACAAATGCTCTGCTGTTTATGTATATGATTCTGATCTTTGGCTGAAAAAATTTATTGTAAATAATGCTTGATATAATTGTTCTTCTCACACCTCACCATTTCCACCTTTTTGGTTTTTGCACAATTTATAGAGATTTAACTGTTAATTTTTAATGATAAGTATCCATACATTCACAGGCTTAATAAATCAGGGGATACACTGATATACTTGGTGGATTTTTGAATAGAATCCTGGATAGATACAAGGTAAATATTAATATGTATTTAATTTAATAAGCTTATATTGACAATTAGGGTGAGAAACAAATAACATAACTAATTAAAAGATTAAGTCAATATTGAACAAAGTTACAGAATGACAGATAAATAGAGCAGTTTTATATCTATAATTACCAATATTTAGCTTTTAACAGAGAAGTGTTGAAGTAGCAACTGGTACTAGAGTTTTGGTTGAGTGTATTTAGGATTAAAGAATTTTATAGTATTATAGAGGCCAATTTGTGAGTATTTTGCTAATCCCGAGTAAGGGACCAGACTCCTCAGGAAGGAAAACAACACTCCCTGGGCAGTAAATTTTAAGGTTTATGCATCAATTCCTGGGAGAGGGGCCACCTCCCCGAGGGAGGAACACCACACCTGATGAAATGCACTTTAATTTTTTAAAATATTTTACAAAACGTCCTAGATGTGCTTACTATTTTAATTTCCTATATTTTTCCTGAAATGTGAAAAGTGTTAACTGTCAAGGCATTGGTTTGTTGATTAACAAAGATTTCTACATTATGATTTACTTTTAGGCTTGAACAATACTTACTAAACCTACTTTTTAAAAAAAGATTTAGTTTCATGACTGTTCAAATTTAAAACAAAAGATTTATATATATACTTAATAAAATACTTTTATGTGTAAGAAACAACGATTAAATTATTTATATATGCAATGTATTGTATTGAAGATTTGATTAGTATTTCAGTATATTATACATAATTCATAACTACAGTAGATTATACAACAGACATCCAATGAATAACTTTTATTTCTTAAGCGTTTAAGATTCTTTGTAGCATAATTAGAATGACCTCAATTTTTTAAAATTTTGTATAGTTTGAGGCATAGGTAAAAACAAATTGGTATTTCCTTTTTGGGCTGTGGGGTAATACATTAACTTGTAATTTTAATATTTGCATTGGTTTTGCTGTTACCATTATAATTAGAATTGGGGCTGTTGCTTACAGTGTTGAATATAAACTTGATTTATTGTTGGCTATTTTACAGGAAGGGGAATTTGGACTGGCTTGACTTGTTTAAGAAAATATTAAAGAAAGCTTAAGCAACTTTTAAAACAAAGTGATAGTGACAGAACTGGATATTAATTTTTTGCAACAAACTAGCAATATCTGGGACCATTGCATGCTGCAGTGGTGTTATTTTATTTTACTATAATTTACTGTTATGCAGTGCCCTGGCAGTCTTTAACAGCTGCTTTCTTCTTCTATTTATAACTAAAAGTTATGATTAATAACATTATATTTTATTTACTGTTATATTGAAACGGTATATTTTCAGGAATTTTATACACTTTTAAAGTATTCATATGAACTTTTTGTTCATATAATTTTGTTATAAAATTAGAAAATTTCTTTTAATTATACAACAGTTTTAAATACTTCATGCAACTGACATCACATGAACTTAACTACTTTTAGTATTTTACATTTGTAAAGGTAAAAGACCAAGTTATTTGTGACAGTTTGAAATAAAAGCTATCTTTCAAGATTTGACTTTGAGAAAGCAAGTTCGGACGTTGTGTTCTTTTTAAAAGTGATAAGACCTGTTTATTCATGGAAAGGATTAAGATTAAAGTACAAGAAGCCATTTTGATAAAATAGACTTTCTTTATTGCATACTGATTTTTGAGGAGAAAAACTTTGTAAACTTTTACTAAAACAGACTACTGAGTTGATAAACTTTGAGAAAGAATAACACGTTATCTTTATACTATTACATTGTTTGATGTTAAAGCTTTTAAATTTTTATAGACTGATTAAATTTTACTTAGCTTTGACCATAAAAATTCCTTTTGCACAAGCCTTTTGCACTTTTATATTTATTCATGTTTTGTCACACATTTTACTTTGCTTTAATAACTAGTTATTTTATCTTAGGATAAAATGACTTTTTTTTCTTTAATAATAAAATCAGATTATATATACCTTCCATATTTAAGTTACCACAATGATTTTGGAAACTACTTCAAAGCAAACTTCTGATTACCATCAACATTAAACAAACTTGTGAGAATAATATTTAATTTTGAGTATAAAAATTTTTATTATTTCAAGTAATTTCCATATTTATTTATTAATATAAGTGCTTATTTAACTGAATAGAGCTTTCATAATACTCTTTATTTAACAATTTAATATTACCATCCAGAGGTATCAAAATATTTACTGACACTGAACAAACAGACAAATACAAAAAGAATTATGACACACTAACAGAAACATAAACCTTACTAATTTGACCCATAATTTTCACTCCTTTGGTAAGGCTGACTTCAAGCCCTCCATCATTTCACATCTTTGATTTTACTGTTTTTAAGATTTATTTCTGGAATCTGTGTTACCTGTAATATATAAGCTTGTTCTTTGAAACACTTTTGTTCATAATCGGCAAGGAGCCAGGACAACTTAAACAGCCTAAATAGAGTTAAGATCTAATTTAGCATTTTATACAGATATTTAACATGTATATTTTAGATTACTACTCCTTAGGAGTACACTTATGCTAAAAGCTCAGATTACTGCAGTAGGCCTTTTAATCCCTTTTCTTAATTTTGGGTATACTCAGTGAATGACTAATAAACTTAGTTTAAGCTGAGGAAGGATAGAAAGCTGTACTGCTTTTGGTAACTGCCTTAAGTTCTGTTACAGGATGGAGTGAACTGCTCTGTTGCTGACTAGGTAAATTTGAGCAAGGCTGAGAAATGTGCTCATGTTGTTTGTCTGAGGTGCTTAAGCAATGCCCACTTGGAAGTTTCCCGACTTATTAATGAGACGACCATTTTTATGGTATTTAGAATGGCATTCCTTGGCACAGTGTAAACCTTTTTGGCATTTCAGACACACACAACTTGGTATTGAATTATTATTGCTGCTAAATGGAGCACTTACACTAGTTTTGGCTTGGCAATTTTTTCATATCTCCTGGTTTACCACATGTAAAGCAATTTAGATTAGTAATCATAGGACTACGTCTCTTTAGAGCAGCTGCAAGAAAGTTCATGTTATATGTATTAGGCCCACTGTTTTGGCATATTTTTATATAAGATTGTAAAGTTCTTCCATTTGCCTTTATTGGATATAAATGCTTTTTACATTCACTGTTAGCATTATCAAAAGCCAACATTAGAATAAGCATTTCTTTAAGATCAGATTGAGTTACTGTCTTGTTGACTACATCTGCCAGCCTTGCTTCAAATTCAGCATAGGGTTCAGTATTTCATTGAACAATTTTTGAAAATGATTATACAGCCTGTCCAGGGGTGGAGATTCATCACCAGGGAGCTAGGCAGCATAATTTCTCTTCTACAATGGCAATATCATCATATTGAGCTTGGTGAGGAATCCCAGCCCATTGACCTGTTCCTAATATTTGTTCATCAGTGATAGGCACTGGTGGATTTGCTGTTGATTTCATCATGCTACAATATTAGCTTCATCATTCCAACAAGTTATTTATTTATTTATTTATTTATTTATTTATTTATTTATTTATTTATTTTTTATTGTGGGTAAAAATCAAAATTTTCACAATACATACCAACATTTGCAAAATGATATTTAAATATATATGCATATATGTGCATTTTTCTTACAAAAATGTTATTTATATATATATAAATATATTTTAAGAGGTGCTTAGATTACAGAAAATATTACACAGAATCCCCTGAGGTGTGTAACCTCCCACACCTCCCACCACATCCCACACAAACATCTCCCACAAGTGTGGCCCACCAGAGTGTGGTCTATGATGTGAACTGTGGTCCACCAAGTTTTAAATTGTAAAAATTCTGCTGAATTAAGAACAGCTTGATCTCACATATCCCAGACCCAGTGTATTAATCTGTTTGCTTGTGCTATTCCTTGCACCAATTCTTGAGTATAAAGAGAATTTACATCATATTGAATGCATGCTTGTTTTATTTCTTTGATATTGTTAGAAGTAATCGGAGCATGCTCATATTGCTTACCCTCTTGGGGATTGTTACCATTTACTGGAATTAGAGTAACTGTTACTGGAAAAGTAAAAATAAAATTGTACAGAGTCTGAATTTCTTTCTCTACTTCCCTGTTATGCTTTTCATAATTGAAGAGGATGGTGTTGGCAGAAAAGAAGATACTGTTGGAGGGTCATCAAATGTTGTAAAAAATGGATCAGAAGATATCTTCGGAGGTGCAGACATTGGTTCAAAAGACAATAAATCATCCTTTTTTTAATTTAAAAATTTATTGAAGTATATCTCTCATATGTAAACATGCAGAAACAATAAGTGTATAGTAAAAGTTGTGAACTTACAAAACAAACATGCATGACAACATACAGGGCTCTCATGCCTCACCTTATCAACAATACCTTGCATTGTTGTGAAACATTTCAAACAAATGATGAAAGAGCATCATCAAAGTATTGCTCATAAACAAAGTATATTTCATTTGGTGTATTTTCCCCACGCCACCCTATTATTATTATTATATCATTCATACATGAACATACAGAATAAATGTATAATAAAAGTTGTGAACTTACAAAGAAAACATGCATAAATCATACAAGGACCTCATCCATCAACTGACCACCAACACCTTGCGTTGTTGTGAGACATTTGTCACAAATTATGAATGAATATCATCAAAATCTTGCTACTGACTATATTCTATATTTTACATATGGTTTATTTTTCCACCAACCCACCCTAGAATTAGTTTTTAAAATATTTTTTTATTACAGAAGTTGTGAACTTACAAAACAATCATGCTTATGTGCAGAATTCTATACAACACACCTCCATCAACACACCACACCACAGGGCATTATTTGTTACATATTGTGAAATAATATTATCAGACTATTACCAGTAACCGTGACCCATAGTGTATACTTGGCACACTTTTTCCATATGCCACCATTATCAACACAGTTCATCTTTGGCATAGATGTTTGAATATTACAGTATTGCTGTTAACCACAATCCATAGTTCACCCCATTAGTGTATTTCCCATAATTCTCCACATTTCAACGACCTTGCAATAGTGAAATACATCTGCTCTAGCTTAAAAAGACATTCTTTTTTTTAAATTAATTTATTTTTTATTCTGAGTAAAAATCAAAATTTTCAGAATACATACCAATATTTGTAATGTGATATATAAATATATATGCATATATGTGCATTTGCTTACAAAAATGTTATTTATATATATATAAATATATTTTAAGAGATGCTTAGATTATTTAAAGTAATACATGGAACCCACCAGAATTCTCATGTTGCCTATCTCCCACACCTCCCACCAGATCCCACACAAACATCTCCCACAAGTGTGGCCTACCATCCTCAATGGACTTACACATTCTGGGGCCTT
The DNA here is from genome assembly GCA_026826555.1 of Tolypeutes matacus. Classification (NCBI taxonomy): domain Eukaryota; kingdom Metazoa; phylum Chordata; class Mammalia; order Cingulata; family Chlamyphoridae; genus Tolypeutes; species Tolypeutes matacus. The sequence continues at coordinate 1,460,297 of JAKSZT010054072.1, read as the reverse complement.
GCCACCAACCATATACCACAGTTCACATTGTAGACCACACTCTCTCTCACACAGTTCTGTGTGGTGTGTGCTGATTTAAAATGGCCTACATCCGTTGCCACAACAGTACTCAGGACAACCACCAAATCCTAAAGAAGCCCCTGTATTTCAACTGCTCATCCCCTCCCTGCCCCGAAAGTGTCAAGTAGCCACTGGCTCCACCTCATTATTATAATTTTTTCCATTGCTAGAATCACCATATGTGTACAACAGACTACCATCAAGTCCACTCTAGTCCATAGTTCTTCCCCTGATACTGAGGGGACTGGGATGGTGATGTCCACTCCACCTCCAAGTGAGAGAGGGCTTATATCCCATGGATATGATGCGTGGGATGATCCTTCCTGCAGATTCAGGCCCTCCCCATTCCCTGGGCAGGCTGTTGCCCATCATTGCCTCCTCGCCAGGTGACTTGGATGAGTCCATTGAGCTATAGGGTAGGAGTTGCAGCTCCCCCGAGATTCCATGCACAGCTGACACATAGGTAGGCCAGAGGCTCCAGTCTCTGGAAGTATACCTAAAATCTTCAGCATCACATATAGGTTTGAATAGAAGGAACTGATGAACCGTGTGCAGGGAGGATTTATTTGAGCCCAATTCTGTCACTCTCAGGAGCACAGATTCCAAAATAGAGCCCACTGATAAGGCATCAGTCTCTGGGGCTATCCCCCCTTATATAGGACCTGGGTGTCTCCAGAGCTCTCAGGACCCCCTCTGTGTTGGGTGATAGGCACTTCAACGTTTAATGAGCTCCTACTGATGTAAGCATAAGAGTGGCCTCTCGGATGACCTGCTGACTATCTTTGAAGTCTCTTACTCACTTGAACTCATTTGTCGTTACCTTTTCCCCTTTTATTCAAGGTCGTTTTCCAATTTTGTTGCCAGTTGCACTTCGTAATAATCTCGTTGCCAGGGAGGCTTATCTCTGGGAGTCATGTCCCACGTTGGGGGGAAGGTAATGCATACATATGCTGAGTTTGGCGTAGAGAGAGGCCACATTTGAGCAACAAAGACACTCTCAGGTGGCAAGCTTTAGGCACCCCACAACAGCAATCCAAGTCTCAGTTACAAAAGCAAAGACTCACAAGTGTAGTCATCAATAAAACGAATGCATCAGTGGGTCATCCTCTTTTGACAGACACTGTCCCTGCACTCAAAGGACTATTGCTGCTCCCTTGGAGACTGTGGCAGAGCTCTCCAGGCTAGGAATTCAGATTCCCTCATTTATTGTGAGATTGTCCACCCATCGTGACCATGCCCCATCTTTTGATCTTTTGAACAATTTTGTATATCTTTCATGTATATTCAGATGAACTTACTCCCATGAATTCCCCCTCCCAGACACCCCCACCAATAATCCCCTGCAGTACCCACTGTAACCCTTCTGATATCCAAATCGTCCATGAACATTTAGGCCATAAAATAATCAAATACACTTAATAGGAAACAGAAACAACAATGAAAAGCTTACATGCAAGAGACAAACATAAGGAAACTCAGGGAAAAAATAATCAAACAAAACAAAACAAAATATAATTAGTGCTTTGGGACATTCATAAAAATGGGGAAAAAAGCAAAACAAATGCCTTTGAAATACATACATATATATATATATATATATATATATAGAGATATTCTTTTTTTCCTTTTATCACTGTGTTGTCGGATGTCCAGTGTGCCATGACACCATCCCTCTCTCAATCGACATTGTCTCCCAAATTTTCATTTAATTTTCAAAGAAGTTTTAGGTCACAATAAAGTCACACACGGAGTACCAGAGACTCCCAGATACCAAACCACACCCCCTTCCCCACCCCATATTAAACCCCCCCTTTTTTGGGATGTTAGCATTGTTATAACTATTATACAGATAGCAAAATATAGCAAATAACATTGTCAATGATTTACAGTATAGTTTACAATTTAGATGAAACAGTTTAATAATTTTGATGATATTTACCATGTCCTGTGTCCATTATTGTAAGGTAATAAAAACCCTTTCCCATGACCACCAAACAACCCATTAGATCTTGTCTGTTCCCTTCCCCCAGCCCCCCCAGGGCATATGACACCACCCTATCCCGACCCATGGAATGCCAAGATTCACAATTATATGCCCTGGGAATTTGAACCTGCCTTTCTTAATCCACCCACCCACCAAATCAAGGAACAGCACCACCCATCTGCCCCATCCCCCAATATGCAACCACACTCTATCCCTTTAGCATAGATTATGTCCATATGGGTGATGGCTCAAAGCCTGCTCTTCTCTTACTCTCCCTTGTTAATCTATCTTTCAGACAATGGTTCTCAGAGACTGCTCACTTTCCTCAGTTCAGATCAGTGAGGTCATATACTGTTCATCCTTCAGTGCCTGCCTTGCTTCACTCAACATAAGGTCTTCAAGATTCATCCACGTTATTCCATGTGTTAGCACTTTATTCCTTCTTAGAGCTGAGTAATATTCCATTGTATGTATGTGCCACATTTTGCTTATCCATTCATCTGTTGATGTGCAATGGGGCTGATTCCCACTTTTGGCAATGGTGAACAATGTCTCTATGAACGTTGGTGTGTATATATCTGTTTGTGTCTTTGCTTTCATTACTTCTGGGCAAATACCCAGCAGTGGAATTGCTGGATAATATGGAAGATCTATTGTGAGTTTTCTGGGGAACTGCCAAACTGTCCTCCACAGTGGCGGGACCATACCGCAGTCCCACCAGCAGTGGATGAGGGTTCCCGTTCCTCCACATCCTCTCCAACATTTAGTGTCTCTTCTTTTTTTAATAGCTGCATTCTGATGAGTGTAAGATGGTGTCTCATTGTAGTTTTGATTTGTATTTCCCTGATAGTAAGCGATGTTGGGCATTTTTTTCATGTGTTTCTTAGCCATTTGTATTTCTTTGTTGGAGAAGTGTCTTTTCAGGACACTTGCCCATTTTTATATGTTGCTTGTCCTTTTATTTTCAAGGTGTAGGATTTCTTTATATATGCAGGATATTAGGCTCCTATCAGATATATGGTTGCCAAATATTTTCTCCCATTGGGTAGGATGCCTTTTTATTTTCTTAATAGCATCCTCTGAGGTGCAGAAGTTTTCATTTTGATGAGATCCCATTTATCTAATTTTTCTCTTGCTGCTCATGCTTTGGCTGTGAAGTTCATGAAACCATTTCCTATTACAAGGTCCTGTAGATGCTTCCCTACATTATCTTCCCGTGTCTTTATGGTTTTGGCTCTTATATTTAGATCTTTGATCCATCTTGATTTGATTTTTGTATAAGGTGTGAGATGGTTTTCTTCTCTCATTCTTTTTTATATGGATATCCAGTTCTCCAAGCACCACTTGTTAAAGAGGCCATTCTCTCCCAAATGAGTGGGTTTCATGGCCTTGTCAAATTTCAGATAACTGTATATGCGAGGATCTATATTAAAACTCTCAATTTGGTTCCATTGGTCAGTAGATAGATTGGTCTATCCTTGTGCCAATACCATGCAGTTTTGATCACTGGAGTTTTGTATTATGATTTTTTTTTTTATTATGGGTAAATATCTAAATTCTCACAATACATACAAACAGTTGCAAAATGATATATAAATATATATGCATATATGTGTATTTGCTCACAAAAATGTTATATATATATATATATACATACATTTCAAGAGGTGCTTAGATTATCCAAAATATTACACGGAACCCACTGGGATTCCCATGTTGCCCACCTCCCACATCTCCCACCACATCCCACACAAACATCTCCCATAGTGTGGCCCACCACCCTCAATGAAATTATACATCCTGGAGCTTTGCCACCAACCATATCCATGGGATATAAGCCCTCTCTAACTTGGAGTTGTATTATGATTTAAAGTCAGGTAGTATGATACCTCCAATTTCATTTTTCTTTTTCCATATCTCTTTGGCAATTCAGGGCCTATTGCCCCTCCAAATATATTTTGTGGTTAGTTTTCCAGTTCCTTAAAAAATACAGTGTTGACTTTTATGGGGATTGCATTAAATCTGTAGATTAGGTTGGGTAGGATAGACATCTTGATGATGTTTAGACTTCCTATCCATGAACAGGGAATATTTTTCCATTTATTTAGGTCTTATTTGATTTCCTGTAACAGTGTTGTGTAGTTATATATATATATATAAGTCCTTTACATCTTTAATTAAATTTATTCCTAGGTATTTGATTCTTTTAGTTACTATTGTAAATGGTATTTTTTCCTGATTTCCTCCTCAGTTTGCTCGTTATTGGTTTACAGAAATGCTACTGATTTTTGAGCATTGTTCTTATAGCCTGCAATATTACTGAACTCCTTTATATGTTCTAGAAGACTTCTTGTGGATTTCTCAGGGATTTCTATGTATAGGTTCATGTCCTCTGCAAATAATGAAATATTTACTTCTTCTTTTCCAATCTGGATGCCTTTTATGACTTTTCTTGTCTCAGTGCTTGCGCAAGTACTTCTATGACAATGTTAAATAGGAATGGTGATAGTGGGCATCCTTGTCTAGTTCCTGATCTCAGAGGGAAGGCTTTTAGGATTTCACTGTTGAAAATGATGTTAGTTTTGTGTTTTTCATATGTACCTTGTATCACAGTCAGAAAGTTTCCATCTATTCCTATCTTTTGTAGTGTTTTTATGAGGAAAGAGTGCTGTATTTTGTCAAATGCTTTTTCTGCATCTATAGAGATGATCAAGTGATTTTTTTCTTTCAATCTCTTTATGTGGTGTATTACATTGATTGATTTTCTTGTATTGAACCATTCTTGCATACCCAGGATGAAACCCACTTGGCCATGGTGTATAATCCTTTTGATATGTTGTTGAATGTGATTAGCAAGTATTTTGTTGAGGATTTTAGCATCTAGGTTCATTAGAGAAATTGGGCTGTAATTTTCCTTTCTTGTGGTATCTTTATTTGGTTTTGGTATTAGGGTAATGTTGGCATCATAGAATGAGTTATGCAATATTCCTTCTGCTTCTTTTTTGGAAGAGTTTAAGTAGAATTGGTGTTAGCTCTTTCTGGAATGTTTGGTAGAATTCAGCTGTGAAGCCATCTGATCCCGGACTCTTCTTAGTTGGGAGGTTTTTAATGACTGAGTCTATCTCTTTACTTGTAATTGGACTGTTGAATTCATCTATTTCTTCTTTCATCAATGTAGGCTTTGTGGGTTTCTAGAAACTTGTCCATTTCCTCTAAATCATCATTCTTGTTCGCATATAATTTTTCAAAGTATCCTCTTATGATACTCTACTTCTGTGGGGTCAGTAGTGATATCCCATTGCTCTTTCTTTATTTTATGTATTTGCATCTGTTCTCTTTTATACTTTGTTAGTCTGGCTAAGGATTTGTCAATTTTATTGATATTCTCGAAGAACCAGCTTTTGGTTTTGTTTATTGTTTCCACTGCTTTCTTATTCTCTATTTCATTTAGGTCTGCTCTAATCTTTGTTATTTCCTTCTTTCTACTTCCTTTAGGTTTAGTTTGTTGTTCTTTTTCCAATAACTCCAAGTGTGAATTTAGGTCTTCAATTTTAGCTCTTTCTTCTTTTTTAATAAATGAATTTATGGCTATCAACTTCACTCTAAGGACTGTTTTCACTGCATCCCATAGACTTTGATATATTGTGTTGTCATTTTCATTAGTTTCAAGTTAGTTACTGATTTCTTTTGAGATTTCCTCTTTGACCCACTGTTTGTTTAAGAGTGTGCTGTTTAACTTCCATATCCTTGTACCTAACCTGTTTCTCTGGCCCTTATTGATTTCCAACTTCATTCTGTTGTAGTCAGAGAAATTACTTTCTATAATCTCAATCTTTCTGAATTCATTTAGAGTTGTTCTGTGGCCTAACGTGTGATCTATTTTGGAGTATGTTCCATGTGCGCTTGAGAAGAATGTAAATCCTGATGTATTTGGGTGTAGTGTTCTTTATATGTCTATTAAGTCCAGGCCTTCTAATTTATTGTTGAGTGCCTTAGGTTCTTTATTGATTCTATATCTAGATGTTCTGTCTAATGATGATACTGGTGTGTTGAAGTCCCCTGCTATAATTATAGAGGCATTTATTTCTCCTCTTTGTTTTTCCAGAGTTTGCCATGCATATTTTGATGCACCTCGATTAGGTGTGTAAATGTTGATGATTGTTCTCTCTTCTTGAGAGATTACTCTTTTTACTAATATGTAGTGTCCATCATTGTCTTTTACAATAGTTTTGCAGTTAAAGTCTATTTTGTCTGATATTAGAATAGCTACTCCTACCCTGTTTTGGCTATTGTTACCTTGTAAAATGGTTTTCCAGCCATTCAATTTCAGCCTCCTTGAATCCCTGGCTCGAAGGTTGGTTTCTTGTAGACAGCATATAGATGGGTCATATTTTCTTATCCATTATGCCTATCAGTGTCTTTTGATTGGTGAATTTAATCCATTAACATTCAGTGTTATTAATCGTAATGAATTTCTTACTTCAGCCATTTTTCCTTTGGGTTAATGTACGTCATATGTTGTTTTGTTTTTCTTTTTGTCTTTTCAGTTGTTTTTAAACTCTCCTCCAACTCTATCTTCCTTGTTTTTTCCTTTCAACTTGTAAAGATTCCTTCAGAATTTCTTGAGTTCTGGTTTCTTCTTGACATACTCTCTTAATTTCTATTTATCTGTGAATATTTTAAACTCTCCATCATTTTTGAATGCCAATTTTGCTGGATAGAGAATTCATGGCTGGAAGTTTTTTTCTTTTACTAGTTTGACTATGTCATACCACTGTCTTCTTGCCTACGTGATTTCAGCTGAGAAATCAGCAATTAATCTTATTGTGCTTCCTTTGTATATGATGGTTCTCTTTTCTCCTGCTGCCTTGAGTATTTTCTCTTTGTCTTGAGCATTGAACATTTTGACAAGTATGTGTCTTGGAGTTGGCCTGTTGGGATTTATACTATTTGGGGTGTGCTGTGCTTCCTGGATCTGTACATCCATCTCTCTTGGTAGAGTTGGCAAGTGACAGTTTAATGAGCACTGGAAAACTTTCATAAACTCCCTTTTTCTTTTTTTTTTTCTTTTTATTAGACATGAGTTAATCTGTTTTTGCCTGTTCATTAACTTTACATATATGTTAAATATCATCATTAGCTTGTTCTGCTACAGTGTTAACAATAGTAGTATACATTTTAATATCTTCATTTTCATCTGACTGTAATGGTTCAAGAGCAACAGAAATAAGACTATATAAAGACCATACATAACAATGTTTCTGTACAAGAAAAAAGTTTTAGTAACTCTAGGGTCCTCACACATACACCTGTATTCTTTAACAGGGTCTTCAATACTTGGGAATGTTCCTCTAACCGAGTGACTGATTACCCATTACCCTGATTATCAAGATTATTCAATTTACCAACAGAATGCAAGGACAATCCAACACAGCAGTCCTTGTTTCCACGGCACTGATCCAGAGAAAAGACTAGTCATGCACCATGTAGGTGGCTAATTGAGGTAGGCAGTGCTGAGAGTTATCCAAAGAAAGAGTGGGATCAGTTGACCTCGCTTCATGTGGAATGCAGGCAAGTTTATTTAGGCTGAAGCTGCTTTATAACTACAAAGCTGATAACAAAAGTAGAGCATCATTCACTAGTTCCTCAGCTTGGTATGTGAGAGCACTGCCTGTTTCTGTGTTCCCAGACAATTCTTCTTGGGAATTCAGACAATAACATTTTAGTGGTGTGTTCATTCCAATCTGCCTCCTCCCACTGTCTGCATTATGCAGTGTTCTTGGAGACATTTACTAATGTTTCACTGACAGCAAACATGCTTTTTAAATGCTTAAGCCTTTGTGCTCTGACTCTCAGCATCTTTTCCAACATCCAAGGGAGAAACACAAAGGGCTAAAATGCACATGAAAATATGCTTGATATCACTTGCTATCAGGGAGATGCAAATCAAAACTACAATGAGATAGCATCATACACCCATCAGAATAGCAGCTATTAAAAAATGGCAGACTTTAAGTGTCAGAGAGGCTGTGGACGAATAGGAACCATCATCCACTGCCTGTGGGATTGTGGAATGGCCCAGCCAATGTGGAAGAAAGTTTGGTCATTCCTCAGAAAACTAACAATAGATCTTCCATATGATCCAGCAATTCCACTGCTGGGTATATAACCAGGAGAACTGAAAGCAAAGGCATGAAAAGATATATGCACACCAAACTTCACAGCAGCTTTGTTCACCATTGCCAAAAGTTGGAATCAACCCCAGTGCCCGTCAACAGATGAATGGATAAGCAAAATGTGGTACATACATACAATGGAATATTAGCTGTAAGAAGGAATAAAGTGTTAACACCCAGAATAACATGGATGAATCTTGCAGATCATATGTTGAGTGAAGCAAGCCAGGTATTGAAGGATGAAAATTATATGACCCCACTGATTTGAACTGAGGAAAGTGAGAAGTCCTTGAGAACCATTGTCTAAAAGATAGGTTAACAAGGGAGAGAAAGAGAAGAGTAGGCTGTGAGCCTTCACTCATATGGACATTATCTATGGTAAAGGGATATGGTATAGTTGCATATTGAAGGATAGGACAGATGAGTAGTGACATTACTGGCTTTCGTGATGCTGGTTTCACAGGTGAGTAATTTAGGAAGGGCAGGTGGGAATAACCAGGGCATATAACTATGAAACTTGTCATTCCATGAGTCAAGACAGGGTAGTGTCATATGCTCCAGGGGGATAGGGAGGAAAGAGCAGTTAAGTTCAAATCAGGTATTTAGTGGTCATGGAAAGGGTTTTCATTACCTTACAGTAATGGACACAGGATATGGTAAATATCATCAAAAATTATTAAACTGTACCATCTAAATTGTAAACTATACTGTAAACCACAGACAATGTTTAGTTGCTATATTTTACTATCTTTATAACAGTTAAAACAATTCTAACATCCATTAAAAAAGTTTTCAATAAGGTGTGGGGAAGGGGTAGGGAGGTTGGGTATGTGGAAGTCTATAGTATTCCGTGTGTGACTTTGTTGTAACCTAAAACTTCTTTGAAAATTAAATGAAAGTTTGGGAGACACTGGAGAATGAGAGGGGGAAGGTGTTACGTTACACTAGACATCTGATAATACCATGATAAAAGGAAAGAAGCACAATTTTTTTAAAAAGGAATTTATTTTGTTTTTTCCCCACTTTTTTGAATGGCACGATCTGCTAATAATATTTTATTTTTAGTGTTTTTTTCTTCTGAGTTTCCTTGTACTTATCCCTTGCATTTAAGCTTGTAATTATTATTACATTTTCCTATAAATTGTATTTGGCTATTATATGGGCTTCAGGTTCAAGAAAGGTTTAAATCAAAGAAGGGTTTCAATGGGGGCTGCAGAGGATCATTTTGGGGGGTGTCTGGAATGTGGGATTCATGGGAGTAAGTTCATCTGAAAATACATGAAAGTTATATGAAATTGTTCAAATGATCAAGGGATGGGGCATGTTCATGGTGGGTAGAAAATCACTCAGTAAGTGAGGGAATTTGAATTCCCAGCCTGAAGAGACCTGTCACATTCTTCAAGGGGGCAGCAAGGGTCCCCTGAGTGCAGGAGCAGTGTCTGGTCAAAGAGGATGGCCCACTGATGGGTTCTTGTTATTGATGACTAGCCTTAGGAGTCTTTGCTCTTTTAATTGAAACTTAGCCTACTGTTATGGGGTGCCTAAGGGTTGCAAGCTGAGAGGCTCTTTGTTGCTCAAATATGGCTTCTTTCTAAGCCAAACTCAGCATATGAATGCATTACCATCCCCCAAACATGGGACATGACTCCCAGGGACTGAGCCTCCCAGAAAATGATGGATAAATACCAAGTGCAAACTAGCAACATGATTGGAAAAAGACCTTGAATAAATGGGGAAAAGGTAAAGAGAAATGGGCTCATGTGGCTAAGGGACTTCAAAGAGAATAAGGAGGTCATCCCAGAGATAACACCTATGCACACCTCAGTAGGATCTCATAGAAGACCAGAGTGGATATCACCCCACACAGAGGGGCTCCTGAGGGCTCTGGAGACACCCAGGTCCTACCTAAGTGGGGATAGCCCCAGAGATTGATGCCTTATTTGTGGGCTCTACTTTGGAATCTGTGCTCCTTAGCATGATAAAGTTGGACTCAAATAAGTCCTCCTTGCACATGGTCCATCAGTCCCTTCTATTCAAACATATATAAGATGTGGGAATTTTCAGGTGTACTTCCAGAGACTGGACCCTTTGGCCTACCTATGTGCCAGCTGTGCCTAGAATTTTGGTGGAGCTGCAACTCCTATCCTACAGCTCAAAGGACATATCCAAGTGACCTGGTGAGGAGACAATGATGGGCAATGACCATCCCAGGGAATTGAGAGGGCCTGCAACTGCAGGCAAGATAATACCATCCACTGTATCCATGGGATATAAGCTGTCTCTCACTGGGAGGTGGAGTGGAAATCACCATCCCAGGTCCCTCAGGATTGGGGGAGGACCTATGGACTAGAGTGGAATTAATGGTATTCTTTTGTAGACATATGTGATTCAAGGAATGGAAGAAATTATAAGAGTGAGGTGGAGCCAGTGTCTGCTGGATGCTTTTTGGGTCAGTGAGGGAAACTGCAGTTGAAGTACAGGGGTTTTTTCATGACTTAGGGGTTCTCCTAAGTGGTGTTGTGTCGACAGATGTAGGCCATTTTGCATCAGCATATACCATACAGAACTGTGTGGAAGAGAGTGTGGTCTACAATGTGAATTATGATCTATGCTTGGTGACAAGGTCCCAGGATGTGTATACCCATTGAGGGTGATGTGCCATACTGATGAAGGATATTTTGGTTGGATGAAGTGGGAGGTGATGAAGGCTGGGGACATGGGATTCCCTGTAATTTCTGTGTAATATTTAAGTAATCTAAGCAAATAAAAAAATATATATATATATATCATTTATGTAAGTAAATGCACACATGTGCATATATATTTATATATATATATATATCACTTTACAAATATTCTTATGTATTGTGAAATATTTGATTTTTACTTATAATAAAAAAAGAAAGAAAATGCTACAATAATGGGCAGCATTATTATTAAAATGGTAATTTTTAAAATGCTTACCCAGAATGTAATGGATTGAAGAACCAGTGAAAACAACCAGGATAATTTGAAATACGTGGAAAGCCAATCTTTATGCAAATTAAGAGAAATCTCGAGTTCTGATGCATGAATCAGTGTTAACAAATTGAACACACATGGGTGTGGAAGAAAGTGTATGAGGAGCAGATCTCAGAACAAACTGCAAGTGCACTTTTCCTAGAGAAGAAAGACATTATGAATTGCACAGTCACAGCCGCTTCCTTAAAAGATTGGCAAAAAGTTGCACAGACTGGAGGTGGAAATTCTTTGGAGATTCATATTAATTACATTCACAAGGTTTCTCTCCCAATGAATGTTGTAATGTTTAATGAGATACTGCTTCTGGCTAAAGGCTATTCCACATCCCTCCACTATTAATTTTCTCATGATCAGTGAGATTTGACTTGCTACTGAAGACTTTCCTACATTCCTTACATATTGAGGGTTTCCCTCCAGTTTGTCTTCTCTGGTGTGTAATGAGGCTCGATTTCTGAATGAAAGCTTTCCCACATCCATCACATTCCTAGGCTTTCTCTCCTGTAGGTATTCTCAGATGGTTAATGACGTTATCCTCCTGGTTGAACGCTTTTCAGCATTTATTGCATATATTGTGTTTTTCTCCAGAATGAATGCTCTGATGTTTAGGAAATATTTATATTGGCTGAAGGCTTCTCTGCATTTTTTACATTCATTTTGTTTCTCTCCACTATGAGTTTTTACATGTTCTGTGAGATATAATTTGTACCTAAAGGCTTTTTCACATGCCTTACATGCATAGGGTTTCTTTGCAGTAGAAAATCTATTGTATATGAAATTTGACATTTGAATTAAAGCTTTCCCACATATCTATGATTTCTCTTCAGTAAGAATTTTCTTATGAATAAATAGGGTTTCTCTCAGGCTGAAAACTTTCCCACATATATGACATTTCTATGATTGTTCCCTTGTATGGCTTTTAAAATGAGGAATAAATAATGACTGTAAAGAGCAGACTAGATTCAGGAAACTCATCTGCTTTTTCTCTAGTTTGAATTTTTTTCATATTCCATGAGGTTCTGTTTCAGATGGAAGCATTCCCATGTTCATTGCAATACTAAGTAATGTATGAATATTTCATGCTCAAGAAGATTTAATGACTGACTGATGGATTGCCAATATTCCTTAAATACACAGGGTTTTACTCCTACATGTTTCTTTGATGGGACCCTAGCTTTACCAAATTCATGAAATACCAAATGTTTTCTCTGAAAGATTAATTCTCATGTATCTCATGAGGTTTAATTTCCAAGAAAACTTCACACACATTATGCTTAAAGGGGAGGACTACCATGTGGGGCAAACAGGCAAAACTCTTTTTCTTCATTCATTTTCCCTTACATAGATTCCCTCATGCTTAAGTAAGCATGATGCAAATTCCTTCAAAGTGAAGCTACATTTATAGAAGTGTTATTTTTAGGAAACAATGCTTACCACCAGAGAACATATTTTCCCAACTTTCTTACATTCTCTGCCTTCAACTTAAGACTGTAGTGTTGTTGAATTGGATTTAGCTTCACTCACGAGCCTTTTTTATGTGGTTCTTTCTGCTTCTCTAATATCCTATGCTTCTTCATAGTTTGTGGGGTGCAGTGAAAGCAGTGCTTAGAGGGAAATTCATATCACTGAATGCATTCATTAGAAAACAGGAAAGATCAAATATCAGTCATCTAAGTGTCCAATTTTAGAAGTGCAACAATATCACCTTTTTAAAAATTCTATCAATTGTGGCTCTTCTTGCCTCAAATGTGCATCACATCCAGTTTGGTGACTTCATAACTTGGAAATGGGGCAGTGGTACAGCACTTGATTTACGATGGGGAAAAAACAACACACCACAAATCAACCATGGTACCTTCATTCTTCTGAAGGATAAGAAAGGTGCAGCTTCCAAAGATGCATGAATAAGGTGGCCCCAGAACAAATGCCTAAATGGCAAACATGGAAATCCTGAACACTTGGATTGGACTGACTATATTTGCTTAATTTTTTTCTATTTATTTGGATGAGATGCACTATTTAATATTTTTTAAGGTTTACTGAGGAAATTATAACACTTTAGCTTCCCTTGCCATATCTGCATTTATTATTTATTATTCACTTACCAAATAATGTATTTTTAAACATTTTATACCCTGCATTTGTAAGCCAAAGGGGTGCTGATGCAAAATACCATAAATCTGTTGGTCTTTATAAAGGGTATTTATTTGGGGTAGAAGCTTACAGTTACCAGGCTAGAAAGCATAAATTTCTTCCTTCACCACAGTCTTTTACACCGTCTTGGAGCAAGACAGCTGCCAAAATTTGCCAGGGTACAGGCTTCTTTGGTTCCGCTCTTCTCATGGCTGTGTTTCTCTCCTAAACTTTGCCTCTCTCCACAAGGCCAGCTGTGAACTGTCAGGTGAATCACTTGTCTCTTTTTCCCCATATCCTTCTGTTGTTGATCATCAGAAATCCAACCTCAAAAACTACTCCAACTCTGTCCTTTGCCCTGTCTTTTAATGTCTGAGAATGCACCTACCAATGAATGGAGCTCAAAGCCCTACTGAATCTGCTCCAGTCAACTCCCTTATCATAACTAAATCATGCCCAGATTAACAGACCAATTTACAAGCATAATCCAATATATATTTTTGGAATTCATAATACTATCAAACTGCTACATATCCATTTCCCCATCTTATGCTGTATATCATTTTATGGTGCATTTGAACACTTTATTGATGTCCTGGGCCACGGATATCATTATTCCTTTTATCAATTCAATTGTCATTAATATATATGAATTAACAGATATTGTTCTTCGGTCCATCCTGAATCTTGAAACTTCTGAGATTATTTTCTTTTTGCCTGAGAATATTCTTTTACATTTCTTTTAAAGTGAATTACTGCCAAAAAATTAATTAGATTTTATTCATTTGTAAAAGTATTTATTTCAATTCTTCCTGAAGGATTGAAATGAATTAAGTCTCAGGTCTCTAAGATTTCACTGCATTTGAGAGCTCCATAAGGGTTGAATTTCTCCATTCTGTTGTAAATGCAATAATTTCTTTGGAGAAGAAAATAGGGGCTTTCAATTTTACAGCCTGCTCTCTGCCGCCCCCACCCCCCAGGCCAAATCTGTGCACTCTGGCTCTGGGGATGGGAATAATGGGACTTCTCTCTAAGTTACACACCTGATTTTGCAGTTAAGATTTGGGGGAGAAATAACAGCATATTGAATTTTTCTTTGGACCATTCCCAGGAGCAGTTGGAAAGGAGAGAAGACCACATGAATTCTGCCCAGCATGAACCTCAAGCTTATAAAATATGTGTGGTCATTAAAATCCCCGACACCCATCTGGTCCTAATGGGGGAATGGTTGGCCTAATGGGGGAATGGTGCCACTCGTGCTGAGAAAACTTCAATCACTTCCCCCCCTAAACTGAGAGGTTAATGGAAAATATCTGCTTCTGTAACTCTGCTTGCTTGGTTTGCTCAGAATGCTATATAGAAACATATATGTTTAAACCTAACAGTCATGTCTCCTGGCACATGGGAAGAATGTCTATAAAGGCTGCAGCCTCCAGAAATTAGGTGTGACTCTTACTATAGAGCATGCCTCGGCCATTAATAAAGGTTCCATTTATTTTTTTCTCCTGAGAGTTGTTATTTATATGAAGTGTTCCACTTCATTCTGGAGGCCCCAGTGAGATAGACTGTATCTGGTCACACTGAGACCTTCAGGGGAAGGTCTCTGAAGAACGCTCCTCAGCCCCTGTAGGTCCTCAGTCTGGCCAGAAACACCAGGTGAGATTATTAATTCAACCTAAGGAACTGCCAGTTCTGTTCCGTTTTGGTAAGTTTCGATCCAGAGGAGGCCATTGGGCTGCCAGATGTGCCTCTACTCCCGTGGTCTGGCTACCAGGTGAGATGTCACCTGGGACCTCAGAATAGGCTCAACATTCATGTATCTGTGTGTATAGCTGGATGTCTGTCCGTAATATTTCTGCTCAGTTTCTGTTCTGTGCTCCTTTTAATTGTTACTATGGATCAATCCTCCTCTTGCCCTACCACACCCCTTGCCTGATTTCTAAAGAACTTTCAGGAATTCAAGAACGCAGCAGCTCGATATGGAGCCAAGTTCAACCCAGGGACCCTCTGAACCCTCTGCAAATTGGAGTGGCCCACCTTTGGTGTGAACTGGCCATCAGATATCCCAAATGTCTACAATGTCTGGAGGGTCATCTATGGCCAACCTGGCCACCCGGACCAGATTCCTTACATTGATGTGTGGATAGATCTTCTTACAGACACTCCCAAGAAACTAAAAATTTGTCTTGCAGGACAAAGGCACCCGGCCCAGCCAAAGCCCCAACTTCCGTTGAAAGCTCCCATTAAAAACCCTAGTCCTTCAGTCCTGCAAGATGCTTCTGATGAACTAGCCCCTTACCTACCCACCCCCCAATCTACCTCTCATCCCCTTCCAACTGCTCCCTTCCCATCCACTCCTCCTCCTTTCCCTCTGAACCAATCATCTACAGACAGCCTATACATTCCACTCCCACACCCACTGATACCTCTCTAACCAGCACCCCCCATGGTTTAATTTCTCTCCTAGAAACTATCTTTTTCACCCATAATCCCACCTGGGATGACTGACAGCAACTGATACAGGTCATATTCACTTCAGAGAGAGATTGTATCCAGAGGGAGGCTGTAAACACCATTATAGGTCGAGAAGGCCAACCCACTACTGAAATAACCCAAATAGAAACTGTTTTCCCCTCTACCTGAACAACTGGAATTACAACGAGGATCAAGGCAAGGAGGCTCTCAAACGTTTCATCAGACTCTCCTACGTGACCTTCAAGCTGCTGCCAGAAAGCCAACGAATCTTTCTAAGGTGCGTGAAACCACCCAAGGCCCTACTTAGTCACCCTCTGCCTTTCTTGAGCATCTAATGGAGGCCTATAGAAATTAAACCCCTATAAACACTGAGGTACCTGAAAATCATAGGGCTATCAATATAGCCTTTGTATCACAGTCAGCTCCAGGTATATGAAAGAAATTGCAAAGGCTAGAGGGGTTTGAAGGGAAGCTATTATCTGAACTGATGGAGGTGTCACACAATATGTATAATAGGGAGGATGACGATACTCTAAAAATGAAGAAGGTGGCAAAGGTCCTGCTGAGCACAATGGCAACAGAGTGTGCTAGGGTCTCTTTCTCCCATGGGTTCTCTGGGAACCAGAGAAAGCCAAGGCAAGGTAGACCAGGATGGCAAAGGGACCTGTGCGCTTATTGCAAAGAAAAGGTATGCTAGAAAATGAATGCCCACAATGCTGCCAGACCCAGGCCCAGCCCTGCAGTTGCTAGATTGATGGGGCCAGGTTTCACCAGACCCCTGGGAGCCCATGCTGAAACTAACAGTTGGGGGCAGCCCTGTTAACTTCCTGGTCAATATGGGGGCTACATACTCTGCCCTAAAATCGGACCCTGTTCCCTTTAAAGCCGAACATACTCTGGTTCAAGGGGCCACTGGAAAGATACACTGTTATCCCTGGAACACCACCCGGACCATTAATCTTGGATCTGGGACCGTCACCCATCTTTCCTCATTATGCCTGGCTGTCCATACCCCCTGGTGGGATGAGACTTTCTACAAAAATTGAAAGCCATCATCTCCATCAGGGATGGTGAGATGAAACTAAAGTTCAGTGTTCAGCCTCAGATCCTCCAAGTTACCTGCCCTATCTCAGAAGAATATCTCCTAACAGACCTCAAGAAACCACCAGCAGCTAATTGTTTCTGCAAGAATTCCAGCACCTGGTTCTGGGAGTCTGGGCTGAGAAATCCCCTCCCCCCCCAGACTGGCTCAGCATCAGGCCCCCATGGTAGTGAAAGAACTCAAACAGCCACAAAGCCAGGACTGGAATTGAAAAATGCATCAACCATCTACTCAATGCAGGTATTCTTGTTCCTTGACAGTCCCTGTGGAACACCCTCTTGCTTCCTGTGCAAAAGCCAGGGAGCAGAGATTATCAGCCAGTATAGGATCTTAGAGAAGTAAATAAGAGGGTTGAAACAATACACCCTAGCATCCCTAAAACATACATGCTTCTAAGCCAGCTCCCTCTGGAACATACTCCCTACACTGTCCTGGATTTAAAAGACAAATTCTTTTCTATACTTTTGGCATGGGTTTGCCAGCCCATTTTTGCCTTTGAAGACCCTCATCTTAGGGGATTTGGGCAGCTGATGTGGATCACGATTTCCCAAGGATTCATAAACTCCCCCACCTTCTTTGGAGAGGCTCTGGGGCAAGATGTGTCTCACTTCAGAGAGCAGCATCCAGGTATTACCCTACCTCAGTATGTAGATGTCCTCTTTCTAGATGCACGAGATTCAGACTCTTGCAAAGCGGCAACTCTCAGCCTATTCAAAGCCTTAGCAGAAATGGGATATCGTGTATCTGACAAAAAGGCTCAGCTCTGCTCCCACTCTGTAACATATCTTGGATACATTTTAGAAAAAGGGGAGCGGCAACTTTATGCAACAGGATACAAGTTGTATTGAGTATCCTTGAGCCAATCTTGAAATGACAGGTACACGAATTTCTTGGCATGTAAGGATATTGCAAACTGTGGATCCCCGATTTCCAGAAATTGCTAAGACCATTTATGCCACCACGGCGGGCAAGGGAAGTGACTTGTTGTGGACCAACAAGCAGCAGGAAGCTTTTACATACCTGAAGACAGATCTGGTGAGGGCCCCCACCCACGGGTTACCTGACTTGTCCAAACCCTTTCATCTATTCATTGATGAAAGTCACGGGGTTGGCAAAGGAGACATAACCCTGTCCATTGGGCCTTGGCACCAACCAGTAGTGTACCACTCAAAAAACTGAACTATGTAGCTGCCAGATAGCCTAACTGCCTATCAGCTGTCATGGCCACTCCCCTTTAAGTTAAGGAAGCCTCTAAGTTAACCTTTGGCCAAAATCTATTGGTAACAGCCCCACATTCAGTAGAAGCCCTCTTCCACATTTCCCCAGATTGCTGGATATCTAATGCCAGAATCATGCAAAATCAAGTGTTACTGTTGAACACTCCCTGTGTGGTATTCACAAAAACGGAGGCATTAAACTTGGCCACCCTGCTCTCTGACTCTAGTGCCCCCCACCCAGTGGCTCACGACTCCTTACACTTGGTGGAAACCCTGAAGGGGATACACCCAGACTTCACCGATGTGCCTTTGCAGGAGGCTTCCCATAATCTCTACATAGATGGAAGCAGTTTTGTTAAGGATGGAATCTGTTACACAAGAGAAGCTTGTAGTAGAGGCACCCAAAACTATCTGGTCTCAATTTTAAGCCATGGCACCTCCTCCCAATGGGCCAAACTAATAGCCCTTACTCAGGATTTAAGATGGGCAAAAGACCAAATTGTCAATATTTACATGGACAGTCACTATGCCTTTGCTACTGCCCATGTACAAAGTGCATTGTACCAAGATTAAGGATTCCTAACATCTGGAGGAAAAGAGATTAAAAATGGAGCTGAAGTCCTAGGATTATTAGAAGCCAATTGGTTCCCTGACCAAGTTGCCATTGTTCACTGCAACGGACACCAGAAGGGAAACTCCTCAGAGGTGAAGGCAACTGACTAGCACACGAAGTCACCCGAGCCACCACCTTCCTACTGCTCAACCTGACTAAATGCTCCTGAGAGTCCCTAGCCAGGAACTCCCGGTTCTATGCTACTCCCCAGAAGATGTCAAGCAGGGGGAAGGTCTCAGAACAAAATTTCCCCAGAAAGTTTGTTAGTCCTCCCTGTTGGCAGGACATGCCTACCTGAAGCAGCGGGAAGGCAATTAGTCAAAAGGCTGCATGACACCACGCATATGGGTGGCACTAAATTAATAGAACTAATAAAAAGAGACTTTTTCCCCCAGGTTTGTCTCAAATCAGCAAAAGCATGACATCAAGATGTGAAGTATGTGCCAGAGTAAATCAAAGAGGAGGTGCCCAAGCTCCAGTGGGAACTAGGCTCCAAGTGATGGAACCAGGGGAGCACTGGTAGATAGGCTTTACAGAAATGAATTTGGGGAATGTAGGTATAGGTATCTCCTGGTGCTGGTAGATACGTTTTCGGGATGGGTGGCAGCCTACCTGACAAAAAATGAAACAGCCACAGTAGTAGTTAAGAAACTGATAGCAGAAATCATTCTGAGAATTGGGCTTCTTCTTAGAATAGGGTCAGTAACAGTCCAACCTGCATAGCACAGGTGACTCAACAATTGGCTAAAGCCCTGGGTATAAATTGGAAACTGCACTGTGCATTTCAGCCCCAAAGTTCAGGACAAGTTGAAAGGATGAACCACACCTTGAAAGAAACACTAACCAAGTTGGCTCTGGAGTCTGGTAAAACTGGATGAGTCTCCTACATTTTGCCCTACTTAAGGCCAGATGTACCCTTATGTGCAGGACATTATGCGCTATGAAATATTATTTGGCAGACCCCCAAACCTGTTACCTAAGTTGGGGCTGGGAAAAATATCTGAATATGACAACCAATATCTTTTCTTTACTCTAAAGGAACTGTACCAGATTAGGAAAATGGTCAATCGAGCGGACCAAGAAGCCCATCCCCATTGTCCATGTTCCAACCCTCCTTTATTTCAAGCGCAGCCCGGAAATCTAGTCTGGGTACAAAAGCTCCAAGCTGGAACACTCGAACCATGGTTGAACAGCCCATGTGTGGTGATCCTCACAGTGCCCATGGCAGTAAAAGTCATGGGGAATAGACAATGGATACATGCATCTGAGCTAAAAGTCATCAGAACTGGTATGGTGGACTCAGAGGCAGAAAAGTGGGCAGTCACCAGAATAGAAGACCCCTTAAAGATTGAGGTTCACTGTACGAGTTAAGACTAAGGGTGGGGATGAGGGAGGGATATGCCAACTGCCTGGCAAATGAGTTTGCTGCCCCTGTTAGTCATTAGCGTGTGCATCAATAGTTTTGATTAACCTCCTATAACTGAAGTATTATAAGGACAAGGGATGGAAAGGTTCTAAATATCACTCAAACTACTGGGAAAAATCCCACCCTCTCTTTTGACCTGTGTGCCCTCCTTGGGTAGAACTGGAACAACCTAGACATAGAGCCAGATTTCCCTCCTGCAGGTCACGGATGTGGAAACAAATATTTAGAAAGAGGACTAATCCAGGCTAAGCTCTATGCCTGCCCCAAAGATGGTGCCCCAGAATGCCATACTCGAGGGCAATACCACTGTGCTCAATGGGGTCGTGAAACCCTAGCCCCATGGACTTCCAGAGATACTGCTATCAGCTTCTTCAGGGCAGTACAGACCCAGAACCAAACCATAGGTTCTGGTATCTCACATCCATATTAATAATGATTTCAACAATGTCTGGGAAGGAGGCAAAACATGGAGCCTCGTACTATATATAGTTGGTCAAGAACCCAGAGCTGAGTTGACCATTCAATGGGGTATTCTAAAACCCCTCCACCCAATCTGGTGGGCCCCAACTGGGACATTCTCCTTAACCCAGAACTGGTAGTTCCACCCAAAAGAAAACCAGGACCCTTATGGTCCCTCAAGCAAAACCCCCCCAGAACCCTCTTGTTGTCAATGTTGTCCTCGGTCTTCACTTTCTTAAATGAGAGCCAGCCAAATGCCACCAATGATTGCTGGCTCTGCCTAAACCCCTAAACCCTATATTACATTGGAATAGGAGTAGATGTAAGCACTATCCCCAATACATCACTGTATGTCCAAAAGATATGAGTAAATGAGAGCCAAAGGTTATGTAAGTGGGGTCATGAGCCAATAATAACTCTGGGGGAATTACAAGGTTACAGCACTTGTTTTGTCCCCTCCTCAAACAAAATCAATGCAAACATCTTAAGCCACCACTGTTCATCAGTTATTTTCTCTGAAGAAACTGATGAATCCTATTATTGGAAAGCCCCAAATGGCACCAGTACCTGTACCCAAGGATTCACCCTTTGTCTCTCCCCCCAAACCTTGTCACAATCTAAGACAGAAAAAGACCCAGTCATTTGCATCCTGGTGCATCACATCCCACAGGAATATTGGAATTCACGTGAAGGAGGCTGTGAGCATTTTAGAGCTATGAGTTGTTTAAACAAGTTCCTATTCCCTTTCCCATTATGGTTGGGCTTGTGATGTGTGGGCAGCAGCCTTGGGAACAGCAGCCATGATCACTGGTAAAGAAAATGTTAACACATTATCCACTCAAGTTGACTTA
Source organism: Tolypeutes matacus (assembly GCA_026826555.1). Lineage (NCBI taxonomy): Eukaryota > Metazoa > Chordata > Mammalia > Cingulata > Chlamyphoridae > Tolypeutes > Tolypeutes matacus. The sequence goes on along the minus strand of JAKSZT010054072.1, from coordinate 1,438,783 downwards.
GACCTAAATGAGTTAGAAAAATCAGTTAGTCATCTCGAAAATTTCTTATCCTCTCTGGCCAAAATGGTTCTGCAAAATAGGTGTGGGTTAGATCTATTATTCTTAAAACATGGAGGACTATGTATAGCCCTAGATCAAACCTGATGTTTCTATGTTAAGCACTCAAGAGTGATAAAGGAAAGCTTCTCATTAGTCAGAAATAGGCCACAGGAATGAGAAGAACACAGAACAAAGAGTACAAACTTGTTTGAAAGCCTGTATTTGTGGTCTCCATGGCTAACAACCTTAATCACTGTTGCTGCAGTCCCACTTGTCCTCATTATGCTAGGATTTCTAGTGGGCCCTCTTTTCATTAACTATCTCACTTCCTATATTCAAAAAAGTATACAGGCAGTAAAACTAATGGTGCTACACTCTCACTACATGCCTCTTTCTACTGACACAGAGTCAATGGTTTGACTAAAGCCATTACAGGTGTAGGGAACAAAAAGGAAACAAGATGACACCAATTCTCCCCAGCAGGGACCCCAAGGTTATAAAATATATGTGGTCATTAAAAACCCGGAAACCCATATGGGCCTAGTGGGGGAATGGAGGGCCTATTGCAGGAATGGCGCCACTTATGCTGGAAAAAGTTAAATCACTTCCCCCCCACTGAGATGATAATGGAAAATATCCACTTTTGTAACTCTGCTTGCGTGCTTTGCTCAGAGCCCTGTATAGAAATGTATATGTTTAAACCTAACAATCCTGTCTCTTGGCACGCTTGGGAAAGTTTGGCACACATGGAAAGAAAGTCTATAAAGGCTATAGCCTCCTGATTTTAGGTGTGACTCTTACTAAAGAGCACACCCCAGCCATTAATAAAGTTTCCATTAAATTTTTCTCCTCGAATTGGTATTTATAGGAAGTGTTCCACTTCAAAGTGCAACAGTGGTCAGCACACCATTTTGCTCAATGATGGCCAAACCCAAAGTACAGCCACTGCTTTATGAGTTCCAATTCTCCCAGAATTAGGAGATCCCCCCTGATCCCCATGTCCTGATTTAAAACCTTCCTTTGAGTCTTGTGTGGACCCCAGAAAAGTATATTCTTACTAACCCATTGCTGGGTGTGTAAGCCTTTTCTATGTAGGACATTTTGGTTAAATTCAGATAAGGGACCTTTCGATTAGGTCACATTTTGTTAGAATGCTTTAGTTTAGTTAAGGGCCTCTGATTAGATTTCAGGCACCAGGATGGAAGCAAATCATTGTGCAGAAGTCCTACATACAAGGAACACAAAAAGAGTGCTGCCATGTGGGAGAGGTCTCCAGGATCTCCTACAGTTGTGGAGAGACACAGAAACCCTGAGAGGCTGAGGGAGAGGCTCGAGGCTCGAGTCATGGAGCAGCTTGAATCTGAAGACATCCAGGCCAGCGGATAAGGGAGAGGTGAGAAAAATTGTGTCTGATGGCACACTGCTGAGCTCAGGGACAAAGTGAATTTGAAGGATAAGGCAGAGAAAGACAGGCCGGCTGAACATTTTACCTTGGGAGAAGTCCAGCAGCAGCTGTCCCCTGTTAAGACAGCATTTTTGATGATGCCTTGATTTGGATATTTTCACAGCCTCAGAACTGTAATCTTTAACCCTAATAAATTCCAATAAAATCAAAATATTTCTGGTATTTTGCATTGGCAGTGCTTGTCAAACTCAAACAGCCAGGGACACAGGGTTGAAGAGCTGCCCTGTTTCCAAAATGCAGTGTTATCCTGCTGTCCAGTGATTTCACCTGTAAACTGTGGGTGTCTCTGGACTAAGCAGGATTGAGTACTGGTAAGTTGGAGGGGGAAGTGCTCTTGGCCAGCAAGTCCTGCAAGACAAGGAGTCAGGCAGGGGATTCACATTGTTTGATGACATGTATAAAGTCACATATACCCCAATATGATGTACCTGCCTCAGGAAGTGGTTTGGCGATGGGCAGTGGCAGATAAAAGCAGGAGATCTGGAGTCTGGTACAACAGAGAACTCAGGGCACAGATAAGAGACTTGCTGCTCCTGCTCCTTTTGCCCTTGCCTCCTTCCCTTGAGATCCAGCTTTGACCCCTCTAGAGGAGGCTATTCTTACTGTAACAATTCTGGGTCTCGGGTACAGACTCAGGTGTCTTGTTTCCAGTCCTACATTCAACTTCTCCAATCTTCGGGCAGCTAAAGAAACAGCAATGCCAAGATGAACCATGTTGTTGTAAGGAAGGAAATGTCAAAATTCACATTACAGCATTAGGTACACCAATAACATCACCAGAAAGAGCAACATTAGGCCAGTGACGCTAAAAAAAATGGAAATCCCAGAAAGTCCTGGGACATATGATTGACAAGAATTGAAGTGAGGTTTTGAGAGGGTATAATGTTTGCAGAAAACCTCAGAGGGTGCCAATGCCAGATATTTCTCAGACTAAGTTAATATTAAATTTTCAACACATTTTTAACAGTGTTGAAAATGATGCAGACTTCTTCAATCCCAGAAGAGAACAGAGGGGTTGGGTGGGAAGAAGCTGATGAACAACTGAAGAAGCAAGACTGTAACACGTGTTCACTGCAGGTCCCCAAAGCCAGAGAGTGAATGACCTTTTGGGGAACCAAACTCTCAGAGCCCCAATGAAAACCATCACCATAGGTTCTTAATTGGCAAAGGAGGACAGGGAGACAGCCCTGCTCAGGACTCGCAGCCTCAGTTAGGGATGTAACTTACTCCAGCCTTTCTTCACTGGGGAGTAAGCAGTAGGAAGTCTGTCTTCTCCTGTGGTGCTAACAGCCCTCTAACAAGACACGTGTAAGGAGCAGTATGGATTTCATACAGTCATATCCATGCCCCTCGTTTCCATGCTCACCCTTGCTGAGGCAGGTGTCCACCAGTCCTGGCACCTGGGGAGTGGGTTGAAGAGAGTGAACACTTTTCCTTTATGGGAGACTGTATTTGCAAAGGGTGAGGGGTGGTGCCCCCCATAATGTTGCAGATACAAAACAATATCTTCAAATCAACTACTTTGTATGATTTCATTGTGTACTATTTTCATAATTTCTTTTAAATTATAACTAAATTAACCATTCAAAAAGAATAAAAATAATTTATGTCTGTTATTACAAACAGCAAAATTCTTTCTCTAGCCTCAAACCACATTCCTCCTTCCTCAGAATTATCTGCATTGGCACATAGTTTTGGGTACATATTTCTGTTTGTAAATACATGAATTCTCTATTATCATCGATCCCACACCCTATCACATTTGAGAAAAATATTGCAATACAACTTGAGAATATAAATAAATTTTCTAACTTCTTAAAATACTTGAGAATAGAAGCACATCATCTAATTATGAAAAGATGATTTCTGATTTAAAATAATAAAGAAAAGTTGAAGGAAGTAGAAAGCAGGCCACTGTGGTTCAGTGGCTGTTAAACTTGAATACACACTAGAATCTTACATTCTCTGCCTACATCTTAACACTGTACTGTTGTGGATGTGAATATAGCTCCACTCCCAAGCCTTTTGTTATGCAGTTCTTTCTGTTTCTTAAAGTCCTATGTTTCTTCAGAGTTTGTGGGGTGCAGCAGAAGCAGTGCTCAGAGGGAAATTTATAGCATTGAATGCATTCATTAGAAAAGAGGAAAGACACAATATCAATCATCTAAGTGTACAATTTGGAAAGTGCAATAATATCTCCTTTTTATTCTATCATTCATGGCTCTTCCTGCTTCAAATGAGTATCACATCCAGTTTGTGGACTTCATAACTAGAATTGGGGAAGAGATAAAGCACTTGATTTATGATGGGGACAAAACAACACCCCATACATCAACCCTGGAATCTTCAGGCTTCTGAGGGATAAAAAATGTTCAGCTTCCAAAGATGCACAAGAAAGGTGGCCCCAGAACAAAGACCAAAATGGCAACCATGGAAATCCTGAATACGTTGTTTGAGACTGAATATTTTTGTTCAACTTTTTTTCTTCTATTTATTCGGATGAGATGCTGTATTTTATATTCCTTAAAGTTTACCGGGGAAATTATAAGACTTTAGCTTGCCTTTCCAAATCTTCACTTATTATTTGTTATTGACTTACTATATAATGTATTTTAAAACATTTTATATCCTGTATTAGTCAGCCAAAAGAGTGCTGATGCAAAATACCAGAAATCTGTTGGTCTTTATAAAGGGTATTTATTTGGGGTACAGTTACCAGGCCAAAAAGCATAAGTTTCTTCCTTCACCAAAGTCTGTTAACTCGTCTTGGAGCAAGACAGCTGCCAACATTTGCCAGGGTTCAGGCTTCCTGGGTTCCTCTATTCCCGGGGCTGTGTTCCTCTCTGGGCTCTGCTCTTCTGTTTCCTCCACAATGTCACCTGTAGACTATGAGTTACTCTAAGCTTTGCCCCTCTCCACAAGGCCAGCTGTGAACTGTCAGGTGAATGGCTTGACTCTTTTTGCAGGGCCTTCTGTCCTTGCATATCAGAACTCCAACATCTAAAACTACTCCAGCTCTGTCCTTTTCCATGTATTTTTATGTTTGGGACCCCATCCACCAATGGGTGGGACTCAACACCCTACCGACTGTGCCCCAGTAAATGCCTTTATCTTAACTTAATTAACAGACCAGTTTACAAGCATAATCCAATATCTATATTTGGAATTCATAATGATATCCAACTGCTACATATCCATTGACACATCTTATGCTTTATATTATTTTATGGTGTATCTTAACACTTTATTGAAGTCCTAGGCCACGGATATCATTATTACATTGCCTATTCAGTTGTCATTTAGATATATGAGTTTAAATAACAGATACTGTTCTCTCATCCTTCCTGAATCATGAATCTTCTGAGATTATTTTCTTTCTACCTGAAGAATATTCCTTTACATTTCTTTTAAAGTTAGTTGCTGCTAGCAAACTTTATTAGTTTCTACTCATCTATAAAAGAATTTATTTCAATTATTCCTGAAGGATTGTGGTGAATTAAATCTCGGTCCCTCTACAATCTCCACTGCTTTTGAGAGCAATGTTAGGGTGTAATTTCTTGATTCTGTTGTAAATGTCATCAGTTCTTTGGACAAGAAATTTGGGGCTTTTGGTTTTACAGCCTACTTCCTCCTCTCCCACCCCACAGGAAAAATCTGTGTGCTCTGGCTCTGGGGATGGGAATAATGGCACACCTCTCTGAGTTACACACCTGGTTTTGGAGCTAAGATTTGGTGGAGAAAGCCCAATATGTTTAATTCTTCTTGGGCCCATTCTAGGGGCCAGTGAAATGGTGCTCAGCAACCCATTTTGCTCAATGATGGCCACACCCAAACTACAGCCACTGCTTCATGATTTCTCATTTCTCCCAGACTTAGCAGACCCCTCCTGATCCCTGTGCCCTGGATTAATATCCTCATTTGTGTCTTGTGTGGACCTCAGAATGTACATTCTTACTAACCCATTGCTGTGTGTGTAAGCCTGTTTTATGTACAATATTTTTGTTAGATTCAGGTAAGGGAACTTTTGATTAGGTCACTTTTTTTAGATTGCTTTAGTTTAGTTAAGGACTCTTATTAGACTTCAGGCCCCAGGATGGATCCCAATCATTGTGCTGAAGACCTACATACATGGAACACACAGAGAAAAGTGCTGTCATGTTCACCCTGCCCTATGGGAGAGGGTTCCAGGATCTCCTAGAGCTGTGGAGAGACACAGAAACCCTGAGAGGCCGAGGGAGATGCCAGATGCTGGAGTCATGGAGTAGCTTGAAGCTGAATATATCCAGGCAAGAGGAGAAGGGGGCTGTGTGAGCAATTGTGTCTAATGGCCCACTGCTGAGTTCAGGGAGAAAGTGAGTTTGGAGAAGAAGGCAGAGAGAGACAGGCAGGCCCAAAATTTTGTCTTGGCTGGAGTCCAGGAGCAGCAGACCTATGTTAAGACAGCATTTTTGATGATGCCTTGATTTGGACATTTTCACAGCCTCAGAACTGTAAGCTTTAACCCTAATAAATTCCAATAAAAGCCAAACCTGTTTCTGGTATTTTGAAATGGCAACAATTGGCAAATTCAAACAGCTGGAGACACAGGGTTGGAGAGGTGCCCTGTTCACAAATGGCAGTGTGATGCTGCTGCACAGGGAATTTACCTGTAAACTGTGGATATCTTCAGACTAGGTGAGAATGAGTACTGGAAAGATGGAGGGAGAAATACTCTTGGCCAGTAAGGCCTAAAAGACAGGGAGTCAGACAGGGGAGTCACATGGTTTGGGTACAAGTCTAAAGTAACAGATGCCCCAATATGATGTACCTTCCTCAGACAAGGGTTGTCCAGTTGGGCAGGGGCTTATAAAAGCATGGGTGCTGGGGTCTGGTGCAGCAGAGCATCAGGGCACAGAGAGACTTCCTGCTCCTGCTCCTTTTGCCCTTTGCTCCTTTCCTTGCCCTCCAGAGTTGACCCGCTGCAGAGGCTTCTCTTACTGTACCCCTCCTGGATCTCAGGCACAGACTCAGGATTCCTGCTTCCAGTTCTACATTCATTTTCCCCAATCTTGGGGCAGCTAAAAAAGTGCAATATCATGATGAAACCTGTTGGTGTCAGGAAGGAAATGTCAAAAATCACATTACAACATTGGCTACAGCAATAACATCACCAAAATCAACAACCTTAGACCAGTGACCCAAGTGAATAGTACAGGAATCCCAGAAAGTCCTGGGACCTAGGGCATACAAGAATAGAAGTGAGGTTGTGAGATAGTGCCATGTTTGCAGAAAACCTCAGAGGGTACAGATGCCAGATATTTCTCAGAATACTTAAATATAAAATATTCAACACATTTTGAACTGAGTTGAAAATGATCCAGACTACTTCAATCCCAGAAGAGAACGGATGGGTTGAATGGGAAGAAGCTGATGAACACCTTAAGAAGCTGGAATGTAACACATGTTCACTGTAGTTCCCCCAAGTCAGAGAGGGAGTGTCCTGTTTCAGAAGAACCTCACAGAGCCCCAATGAAAACCATCATCATAGGTTCTTGATCTGCAAAGGAGTAAAAGGAGAAAGCCCTGCTCAACACTCACATTCTCATTAGTGATGTGAGTCATTCTAGCGTGTCTTCACTGGGGAGAAAGCAGCAGTAAGTCCGTCTTCTACTTTGGTGCTTACAGCCCTCTAACCAGACACGTGTAGAGAGGAATTTGGCCTTTGCATGGTCACATCCATGATCCTCGTACTCCATGCTCACTCGGTGTGGGAGGTGTATACTTGTCCAGGCAGCTGGTGAGAGGGTCGAGGGGAGTGAGTACTTTTCCATTATAGGGGACTCTATTAGAAAAGGGTGAGGGGAAGTGCCCACCCACCCCAGTAAATTTGCAGATACAAATCAATATATTCAAACCAAACACTTTGTTTGATTTCATTGTGTACTATTTTCATAATTACATTTAAATTATAATGAAATTATTTGTGCAAAGAGTATAAAATTTATTTATGTCTCTTATGGCACACACTCAAATTCCTTCTCTAGCCTCAACCCTCATTCCTCATTCTTCAGAATTATATTCATTGACAGATTCTTTTGGGTACACATTTCTGTTTGTAAATACATGCATTCTCTAGTTTCATTCATCGTACACCCTATCACATATGAGAAATATATTGGAGTACATGTTAAGAATATAAATAAAATTTCTAACTTCTTAAAATACTTGTGATTAGAAGTATATTGTCTAATTAAGAAAGGATCGTTTCTGATTTAAAATTACAAGGAAAATTGTAGAAAAGTAGAAAGAAGGCAACTGTACTTCAGTGGCTGTTAAACTTGAATCCACATCAGAATCCGGTGAAGAAACTCAAAAAAATATCAGTGGTTGGGGTGCCTTATAAGAAAATGCTACAAAAATGGGAAGCACTATTTTTTAAATGGTAACTTTTTAAATAATTACACAGAATGTAATGAATTGAAGAACCAGTGAAAACGACCAGAACAATTTGAAATAAGTAGAAAGCCCATCTTTACATAAATTAAGAGTAATCTCAGGTACTGATGCATCAATTAGTGGTAACAAATTGAACACAGATGAGTGTGGAAGAAGATGTGGGAGTAGCAGATCTCAGAACAAACTGCAAGTGCACTTTTCCAAGAGGAGAAAGACATCCTGAATTGTACAGTTTCAGCCGCCTCCTTAAAACATTGGCAACAAGTTGCACAGACTGGAGGTGGATATTCTTTGGAGATTCACATTCATTACGTTCACAGGGTTTCTCTCCAGTATGAATGTTGTAATGTTTAATGAGATACTGCCTCTGGCTTAAGGTTATTCCACATTCCTTACATATATAGTGTTTTGATCCATTATGAATTTTCTCATGGTCAGTGAGAATTGATTTGCTACTGAAGGCTTTCCTACATTCCTTACATATATAGGGTTTCTCTCCCGTTTTTCTTCTCTGGTGTGTAATGAGGCTTGATTCCTGAATGAAAGATTTCCCACATCCATCACATTCATAGGGTTTCTCTCCAGTATGTATTTTCAGATGGTTAATGGGGTTTTCTTTCTGGTTTTTCCACAATGATTGCATATATAGGGTTTTTCTCCAGAATGAATGTTCTGATATCTAATGAACTGTTGCTTTTGTCAGAAGGCTTTTCCACATTCTTTGCATTAATTTTGATTCTGCTGACTGTGCATATTTTCATGTTCTGTGAGATATGATTTTTACATAAAGGATTTTTCACATGACTTACATGCATAAGATTTCTTTGCTGTAGGAAATCTCTTGTATCTGAGATTTGACATTTGAATTAAAGCATTTCCACATATATATGATTTCTCTTCAGTAAGAATTTTCTGATGAATAACGAGGTTTCATTCAGGTTGAAAGTTTTCCCACAATTATTACATTTCTATGCTTGTTCCCCTCTATGACTTTTAAAATGAAGTGTAAAAAATAACTGTAAAGAGCAGACTACATTCAGGACACTCATATGGTTTCTCTCTAGTTTGAACTTTCTCTATTCCATGAGGTGTTATTTCAGATGGAAGCATTCACATGTTCATTACAATACTAACTAATGTATGAATATTTCAAGCTCAATGAGATGTAATGCCTGGCTGAAGGATTTCAAATATTACTTATATACACAGGATTTTACTCCTGCATGTGTCTTTGATGTGACTCCAGCTTTCCCAAATTCATGATACCCCAAATGGTTTCTCTGAAGGATTAATTATCAGATATCTCTTGAGGTTGAATTTCCAAGAAAACTTCACACTCATTATACTGAGAAGGGAGAACTATCATGTGGTTCAAACTGGTAAAACTCATTGCCTTCATTCTTTTCTCCTTACATAGAATCCCTCATGCTTAAGTAAGCATGATGCAAATTACTTTCAAGTGAAGGTACATTTATAGGAGTGTTATACTGAGGAACAATGCTTGCCGTCAGAGAAAATATTTTCCCAACTTTCTTACATTCTTTGCCTTCATCTTAATTCTGTACTGTTGTGGAAGTGGATATAGCTTCACTCACAAGCCTTTTGTTATGTGGTTGTCTATGTTTCTTAATGTCCTATGCTTCTTCATATTTTGTGGGGTGCAGCAAAACAGTGCTTAGAGGGAAATTTATAGCATTGAAGGTGTTCATTAGAAAAGAGGAAAGATCCTATATCAATCATCTAAGCATCCAATTTGGGAACCACAACAATATGTCCCATTTATTTGATCTATCTTTCATTTTTCTTCTTGGTTCAAATGAGCATCCCATCTAGTTTGGTGACTTCATAACTAGGAAATGGGGAAGTGATTCAGCACTTGATTTATCATGGGGACAAAACCCAGTCCATAAATCAACCCTGGAAACTTCAGGCTTCTGAAGGATAAGAAAGGTGCACCTTCCAAAGATGCCTGAGTAAGGTGGCCTCAGAACATAGGCCAACATGGCAACCCAGGATATCCTGAACACTTTGTTTTGGACTGATTATTTTTGTTCATTTTTTTCCTTCCATTTATTTGGATGAGATGCACCATTTAATTTTCTTTAAAATTTACAGGGGTAATTTTATCTCTTTTGCTTGCATTTCCAAATCTGCACTTATTATTTATTATTGACTGGCCAAATAACATATTTTAAAACATTTTATATCCTGTATTAGTCATCCAAAGGTGTGCTTATGTAAAATACCAGAAATCTCTGGGGCTTTTTAAAGAGTATTTATTTGGCGTAGAAACTTACAGTTACCAGGCCATAAAACATGTTTCTTCCTTCCCCAAAGTCTGTTACCCCGTTTTGGAGTAAGACAGATGCTGGAACTTGCCAGGTTTCAGGCTTCTTGGGTTCCTCTCTTCCCAGGGCTGCATTTCTCTCTGGGCTCAGCTCCTCTGTTTCCTCCATAAGGTCAGCTGTAAACTATGAAGCTCTCTAAGTGTTGCCTCTCACCACAGGGCCATCTGTGAACTGTCAGGTGAATGGCTTTTCTCTTTTCCCTGGGGCCTTCTGTCCTTGTGCATTAGAACTCCAACATCATAACTACTCCAGTTATGTACTTTTCCATGTATTTTTATGTTTGAGAACCCACCCACCAAAGTCTTCTCTGTTAGCCCCCTCCCTTTCCCAGCTAGGAAATATTTACTCTCCCCTCTGAATCCTCAACAATCTGTCCATGTTAATAGCAGAGCCGACTGGGAGGTTTCTATATCTTAGCCCCTTGCAGGCTCCAAAGCAAAGAATTGTGCAGCCCCACCCAGCCTGGAAGGGCTCTCAGGACAGGGCAGACCAAACTGGTGGAGCAAAAGCAGGGTCAGCTCCAGGGTCTCCCTCCCCTCTCCTGTGGAGTCCTCAACAATTAGTCCAGGCCAGAAGAGAGGGAGGAGACAAGGGTCGGATTTCTCCAGTCCTTCCTAGGGTCCCAGGGCAATCCGCCATGTGGAATGGTCCATGGGGCTCTACAGCCCAAATTTGCTGGTCAGAACCTGAGTCAGCCTAAGGTTGTGTCCCTCTCTCTCTCCCCTTTCCAGGAGTGGTAGATCCCTGGAGGCCCATTTGTCTGTAGTCACATGCCCAGAGGCCCCAGAATTCTAAGGAGTTTCAGGGAGGGTGCCAGTAGCAGCAGCAGCTGCTGGTTCCCACCATGGTTCTGGTTCTGTCATTGTGATTTCCCTGTTTTGTCCCACTCTCCTGTGGGTGGTGTGCAGACAGCCCCTGCTCTCGTAAACCCTAGAAGATCTATTTTGGGATGGTGTCACCCTGTTCTCTAGCTATGTTTCTGGAGAAGAGATTCCCACATCTTATTAGTTTGCCATCTTCCCGGAAGTCACAACGTTATTTGATTTTACACATCTGTAACAGTATGTATTTCACTTCTTCCTGAAGGATTGAGATGAATTAAATCTCAGGCCCTCGACAATGTCCACTGCTTTTGAGATCACCCTTAGGGTTCAATTTCTCCATTCTGTTGTAATATAATCAATTCTTTGGAGAAGAATTCAGTGACTTTCAGTTTTACAGCCTCCTTATTGTCCCCCCACAACCCAGGCAAAATCTGTGTGCTGTGGATCTGGGAATGGGAATAATGGCACACTTCTCGTTACACACCTGATTTTGGAGCTAAGATTTGGTGGAGAAAGCACAGTATATTGAATGCATCTCGGGACCATTCTAGGGACCAGTGTGTTGGTGGTCGGCTGCAATTTTGCTCAGTGATGTCCACACCAAAGTACAGCCACTGCTTCATGAGTTCCCATTTCTCCTGGACTTAGGAGACCCCTCCTGATCCCTGTGCCCTGGGTTAGTGCCCTCATTTGTGTTAATGCCTTCACTGAGTCTTGAAAATTATGGTCTTACTGACCCATTGCTTTGTGTAAGCCTTTTGTATGTATGGCAATTTGTTTAGATTCAGATAAGGAAATTTTTGATTAGGTCACTTTTTGTTAGATTGCTTTAGTTTAGTTAAGGGCCTCTTATTAGATTTCAGGCACCAGGATGGACCCCAATCATTGTGTTGAAGTCTTACATACTTGGAACACAATTAGAAAGAGTGCTGCCATGTTTACCTGCCATGTGGGAGAGGGCTCCAGGATCTCCTATAGCTGTGGAGAATCACAGACACCTGAGTGCCTGAGAGAGAGGCCAGAAGCTAGGGTCATGGAGCAGCTTGAACCTGAAGACATTCAGGCCAGAGGAGAAGGGAGAGGTGTGAGCAATTGTGTCTGATGGCCCACTGCTGAGCTCAGAGAGAAATTGAGTTTGAAAGAGAAGGCAGAGTGAGACAGGTAGGCACAACATTTTGCCTTGGCAGGTGTCCAGGAGCAGCTGACCCTTGCTAAGACAGCATTTTTGATGATACCTTGATTTGGACATTTTGACAGCCTCAGAACTGTAAGCTTTAACCATAATAAGTTCCAAAATAAGCCAACTTATTTCTGGTATTTTGCATTGGCAGCACTTGGCAATCTCACACAGTTAGGGACACAGTGTTGGAGAGCTGACCTGTTCCCAAATGGCATTGTGATGCTGCTTCCCAGTGAATTCACCTGTAAACTGTGGGTGTCGCCAGACTAGGAAGGAATGAGTACTGGTAAGACAAAGGAGGAAGTTGTCTTTGCCAGCAGGCCTACAAGACAGGATTCAGGCAGGGGAGTCACATGGTTTGGGGACCAGTCTGAAGTCACATATGCCCGAGTATGATGTACCTTCCTCAGATCGTGATTGGCCAGGTGGACTAGGGCAGATAAAAGCGTGGGACCTGAGATCAGGTGCAGCAGAGGAGTCATGGTACATACAGTTAACTTTCTGCTCCTGTTCCTTTTGCTCTTACCTCCTTCCATTGCCCTCCAAGGATAACCCTCTGAGGAGGCTGCTCTTACTGTACCCCTCCTGGGTCTCAGGCACAGACTCAGGTCTCCTGCTTCCAGTTGCACATTGACTTTTTCTAAACTTGGGGCAGCTAAAAATGGCAATACCATGATGAAAACTGTTGGTGCCAGGAAGGAAATGTCAAAATTCTCATTACAGCATTGGGTACAGCAATAACATCACTAAAATGAGGAAAATTAGTCCAGTGACCTTAATAAATAGTAAGGGAATCTCAGAAAGTCTTGGGACCTAGGGCAGACAAGAATAGATGTAAGGTTGTGAGATAGTGCCATTTTTGCAGAAAACCTCAGAGTACAGATGCCAGATATTTCTCAGACTAATTAAATATAAAATTTTCATCATATTTTGAACAAAGTTGAAAATGATGCAGACCTCTTCAATGCCAGAAGAGAACGGAGGGGTTGGATGAGTAGAAGCTGATGAACAGCTGATTAAGCAGGAATATAACAAGTGTTCGCTGCAATTCTCCAAGCCATAGATGGACTGTTTTGTTTGGTTACCAAACCCTTAGAGTACAAATGAAAGCCATCATCATAGGTTTTGGATGCATAAAGGAGGACTTGGAGAAAGCCCTGCTCAGAAATCACAGCCTCAGTTAGTGATGTGAGTCACTCTAGCAGGACTTCACTGTGGAGTAAGCCACAGGAAGTCTACCTTCTCCTGTGGTGCTAAGAGCCCTCTAACCAGATATGTGTAGAGAGCCGTGTCAACTGCACATGGTCGCGTCCATGCTCCTCATGGCCCATGCCAACTCTTGCTGAGAGAGGCCCCCACCCATTCAGGCAGCTAGAGAGGGTGCCAAGGTGAGTGAGCACTTTCCCTTTATGGGTGGCTGTATTTACAAACGGTCAGGTGAAGTGTCCTCCCAGTAATGATGCAGATACAAATCAATATCATTAAATGAACCACTATGTATGATTTCATTGTGTATTATTTCATAATTTCTTTTAAAGTATAACCAAATTATCTGTGCAAAGAATATAAAAATAATTTATGTCTGTTATGGCAAAGAGCAAACTTCCTTCTCTAGCCTCAACCCCCATTCCTCTTACCTCAGAATTTTCTGCATTTGCAGATTCTTTTGGGTACACATTTCTGTTTTTAAATACATGCATTCCCTAGTTTCATCCATCCCACATCCTATCATATATGAGAAAAATATTGGAGTACAACTTAAGAATATAAATAAATTTTCTAACGTCTTAAAATACTTGAGATTAGAAGAATATCATCCAATTATGAGAGGATCATTTCTGATTTAAATAAGGAAAATTGGAACTAAGAAGAAAGAAGGCCACTGTAGTTCTGTGACTGTTAAACTTGAGTCCACATCAGAATCAGCTGAATAAACTGAAAAAATATAAATGGTTTTAGTGCCTTAGAATAAAATGCTACAATAATGGGCTGCATTATTTTTTAAATGATAATTTTTTAATGCTTACCCAGAATGTAATGGACTGAAGAACCAGTGAAAACACACAGGACAATTTGAAATAAGTGGATAGCCCATCTTTACATAAACTAAGCGAAATGTTGAGCTCTGATGCATAAATTAGTGGTAAAAAAATTGAACACAGATGAGTGTGGATGAAGATGTTGGAGGAGCAGATCTCAGAACAAACTGCAAGTGCACTTTTCCAGAGGAGAAAGACATCCTGAATTACATAGCCACAGCCACTTCCTTAAAAGATTGGCAACAAGTTGCACAGACTTGGTGTGGACATTCTTTGGAGATTCACATTCATTACATTCACAGGGTTTCTTTCCAATACGAATGCTGTAATGTTTAATGAGATACTACCTCTATCTGAAGGCTATTCCAAATTCCTTACATATATAGGGTTTCCCTCCACTATGAATTTTCTCATGGTCAGTGAGATTTGATTTGCTAATGAAGGCATTCCTACAGTGCTTACAGATACAGGGTTTCTCTCCAGTTTCTCTTCTCTGGTGTATTAGTCAGCCAAAGGGATGCTAATGTGAAATACCAAAAATGGGTTAGTCTTTATAAAGGGTATTTATTTTGGGTAGATGCCCACAGATACCAGGCCATGAAGTAATGTTTATTCTCACCAAAGTTTATTGCCACGTGTTGGAGCAAGACAACTGCTGACTTTTTCCAGGGTTGAGGCTTCTTGTGTTACTCTCAACCCAGGGCTGCATTTCTCTCTGATCTTAGTTCTTCTGGTTCCTCCACAAAGTCACCTGTCGACTATCAGGAAATCAGCTCACTTCTCATCTTCTGGGGCCTTTTCTCCAACAACAAAATTGCTTCCCAAATAAAACCTGCTTCCACACTCCTTTGCCATGCATTTTATATTCGATTCCCCCTCCCAATAAGTGGTGGAGTTAAAAGCCCTACTGATATGGCCCAGTCAACACCCCAAACATGCCCAGATTAATAGAAGAGTTTACAAGTATGATCAAATTATATTTTTGGAATTCATAATTACATCAAATTCCCCAACAGATACAACTGGTGTGTAATGAGGCTTGATTTCTGAATGAAAGCTTTCCCACATCCATCACATTCATAGGGTTTCTCTCCATTATGAATTCTCAGGTGGTTAATGAGGTTTTCCTTCTTGTTGAGGGCTTTTCCACATTCATTGCATATAGAGGGTTTTTCTCCAGAATGAATGCTCTGATGTTTAATGAACTATTGCTTTTACCTGAAGGCTTTTCTGCATTCTTTACATTCATTTTTTTTTCTGTCCACTATGATATTTTTCATGTTCTGTGAGATATGATTTGTACCTAAAGGCATTTTCATATGCCTTACATGCATACAGGTTTTTTGCAGTAGGAAATCTCTTGTATCTGAGATTTGACATTTGAATTAAAGCTTTCCCACATATATATGATTTCTCTCCAGTAAGAATTTTCAGATGAATAAAGCAGTTTTTTGTCAGGTTTAAAAATTTCCCACATGTATGACATTTCTGTCTTTGTCCCTGTATGGCTTTTAAAATGAGGAGTAAAAAAATGACTGTAAAGAGCAGCGTACATTCAGGACACTTTTATGGTTTCTCTCTAGTTTGAATTTTCTCATATAACATGAGGTTTTGTTTCAGAAGGAAGCATTCCCATGTTCATTACAATACTAAATTTTGTATGAATATTTCATGCTAAATGAGATTTATGTCTGGCTGAAGGTTTTCCAATATTCCTTACATACAAAGGGTTTTACGCCTGCATGTTTATTTGATGTGACTCAGGCCTTCCCAAATTCATGAAATCCCAAATGGTTTATCTGAAGGATTAATTCTCAGGTATCTCATGAGGTTGAACTTCCAAGAAAACTTCACACTCATTACACTTAAAGGGTAGGACTACCATGTGGGGCAACCTGGCAACATTCATTCTCTTCATTCGTTTTTCCTTACATAGATTCCCTCATTCTTAGGTAAGCATGATTCAAATTCCTTCAAAGTGAAGTTACTTTCATGGAAGTGTTATTTTGAGGAAACAAGGTTTGTGGTCACTGAAAAGTTTTTCCCAAATTTCTTACATTCTCTTCCTTCGTCTTACGTCTGTACTGTTGTGGAAGTGGATATAGCTTCACTCACAAGCCTTTTGTTATGTGGGTTTTTCTGCTTCTTATAGTCCTATGCTTCTTCACAGTTTCTGGGGTACACCAAGTAGAGGGCTTAGAGGGAAATTTATAGCATTGAATGCATTTATTAGAAAAGAGGAAATATCCAATATCAATCATCTAAGTGTCCACTTTGGGAATTGCAAAAATATATCCTTTATATTTGTTCTATCGTTCATGGCTCTTCTTGCTTCAAATGAGCATCACATCCAGTTTGGTGAATTCATAACTAGGAAATGGAAAGTGATACAGAACTTGATTTATGATGGGGACAAAACAACTCCCCATAAATCAACCCTGGAACATTCAGGCTTCTGAAGGATAAGAAAGATACACCTTCCAAAGATGCATGAGTAAGGTGACTCCAGAACTAAAGGCCAAAATTGCAACCCAGGTAATCCTGAACACTTTGTTTTTGACTGATTTTCTTTTTCAATTTTTTTTATTCTATTTATTTGGATGAGATGCACTATTTAATATTCTTTAAAGTTTACTGGGCAAATTATAACACTTTGCTTGCCTTTCCAAATCTGAACTTAATATTTTTTATTCACTTGCCAAATAATATATTTTAAAACTTTTTATATCCTTTATTGGTCAGCCAAAGGGGTGCTGATGCAAAATACCATAAATCTGTTGGTCCTTATAAAAGGTATTTATTTGGGGTAGAAGATTACAGGTATTGGTACCAGGCCATAAAGCATAAGTTTCTTCCTTCAACAAAGTCTGTTACTCCATCTTAGAGCAATACAGCTGCCCATATTAGCCAGGGTTCAGCATTCTTGGGTTCCTCTCTTACCAGGGCTGGATTTCTCTCTGGGCTCAGCCCTTCTGTTTCCTCCACAAGGTCAGCTGTAGACTATGAGGCTCTCTAAGCTTTGCCTCTCTCCACAAGGCCAGGTGTCAGATGAATGGCTTCAATCTTTTACCCATGTCCTTCTGTCCTTGCTCATCAGAACTCCAACATCAAAATCAACTCCACCTCTGTCCTTTGTTATGCCTTTTTTTCTTTGAGACCCCACACACCAAGGGGCAGGGCTCAACACCCTACCGACTGTGGCCCTTTCAACACCTTTATCATAACTTAATCAAGCCCAGATTAACAGACCACTTTACAAGCATAATCCAATATCTATTTTTGGGATTCATAACGATAACCATCTGCTATATATCCACTTACCCATTTTATGATATATATTATTTTTCAGTGTATTTTAACACTGATATCCTAGGTGAAGGATATCATTATTACTTTACCCATTAAATAGTCATTTAAATATATGAATTTAATTAATGGATATTGTTCTTCAATCCATCCTGAATCTTGAACCTTCTGAGATTATTTTCTTTGTGCCTGAAGAATATTCTTTTCATTTCTTTTAAAGTGAGTTTGTGCTAGAACAATTTATGAGTTTTTACTCATCTTTAAAATTACTTTTTTTCACTTCTCCTGAAGGATTGAGATGAATTTAACATCAGGCCCTCTAAGATCCCCACTGCATTTGAGAGCACTTTAGGGTTGAATTTCTCCATTCTGTCATAAGTGTAATCAGTTCTTTGGAAAAGAAATTAGGGGCTTTCATTTGTACTCCCTGCTTCCGGCCCCCCATCCACCAGGCAAAATCTGTGCACTCTGGCTCTGGGATAGGGAATAATGGCACACCTCTCTGAGTTACACACTTGAATTTGGAGATAAGATTTGGTGGAGAAAGCACAGTATATTGTGTTCTTCTTAGGACGATTCTAAGGACCAGTGCAATGGTGGTCAGCTCACCAATTTGCTCAATGATGGCCAAACCAAAGTACAACCACTGTTTCATGAGTTCCTATTTCTCCCAGACTCAGGAGACCCCTCCTTAACCCTGTGCCCTGGGTTAATGCCAATGTTTGAGGCTTGAGTTAACACAAGAAAAGCATGTTCTTACTAACCCATTGCTGTGTGTGTAAGCCTTTTGTATGTAGGACATTTTGGCTACATTCAGATAAGGGACATTTCAATTAGGTCAATTTTTGTTAGATTGCTTTAGTTTAGTTAAGGGCCTTTGATGTTCTTTCAGGCACCAGGATGAACTCCAATCATTGTGCTGAAATCCTACATACATTGAATGCACAGAGAACAACTGCTGCCACGTTTAACCTGCCATGTGGGAGAGGTCTCCAAGATCTCTTACATGTGGAGAGACACAGAAACCCTGAGAGGCTGAGGGAGAAGCCAGGGACTGGAGTCATGGAGCAGCTTGAAACTGAAGACCTCCAGGCCAGAGGAGAAAGGAGAGGTGTGAGCAATTGTTTCTGATGGCCCACTGCTGAGCTCTGGGAGAAAGTGACTTTGGAGGAGAAGGCAGAGAGAGACAGGCAGGCCCAACATTTTGCCTTGAAAGAACTGCAAAAGCAGCTGAACATTCTTAAGACAGCATTTTTGATGATGCCTTGGTTTGGACATTTTCTCAGGCTCAAAACTGTAAGTTTAACCATAATAAGTTTTTATAAACGCCAACCTACTTCTGGCATTTTGCCTTGGCAGCACTTGGCAAACTCAAACAGCTAGGGACACACGTTTGGGGAGCTGCACCATTCCCAAATGGCAGTGTGATACTGCTGCCCAGTGAATTCACCTGTAAACTGTGGTTGACTGCAGACAAGGCAGGATAGAGTTCTGGTAAGATGGAGAGGAATTGCCCTTGGGCAGCAAGGCCTGCAGGACAAGGAGTCAGGCAGGGGAGTCACATGGTTTGGGGAGTATTATAGAGTCACAGCTGCCCCAGGATGTTGTACCTACCTCAGGCAGTTGTTGGCAAGGTGTGCAGGCTGAGATAAAAGCATGGGACCTGGGGTCTCATGCACAGAGGACTCAGGGCACAGAGTTCCTGTTCTTTTTGCCATTCCCTCCTTCCCTTGGCCTCCAGTGTTGACCCTCTGAAGAGGCTGCTCTTACTGTATCACTCCTGGTTCTCAGGCACAGACTGTAGTCTCCTGCTTCCAGTTCTACATTCACCTTCTCCAATCTTTGTGCACCTAAATAAAGAGCAATGTCAAGTTGAAACCTGTTGGTAACAGTAAGGAAATGTCAAAATTCACATTACAGCGGTGGCTACAGCAGTAATATCTCCAAAATGAGCATTATTAGGACAGCGACCCTAATGAATAGTACAGAAATTCCAGAAAGTTCTGAGGCCTAGGGCTGACAAGAATAGAAGTGAGGTTATGAGAGAGTGCAATGTTTGAAGAAAACCTCAGAGGGTGCCTATGCCACATATTTCTCAGACTAATTAAATATTAAATTTTTAACAGTGTTGAAATGATGCAGACTTCTTCAATCCCAGAGGAGAATGGAGGGGTTGGATGGGAAGAAGCTGATGAACAACTGAAGAGGCTGGAATGTAACACGTGTTCACTGCAAGTCCCCCAACTCAGACAGGGAATGTCCTTTTTTGGAACCAAACTCTCAAAACCCCAATGAAAACCATCATCATAGGTTCTGGATCCACAAAGGAGGGCAGGGAGAAAGCCCTTCCAAACACTCACAGTCTTAGTTAGTTATGTGAGTCACTTTGGCTGGTCTTCACTGGGGAGTAAGGAGCAGGAAGTCTGTCTTCTCCTGTGGTACTAACAGCCCTCTCACTGGACATTTGTAGATAGCAGTGTGGCCTTCACATGGTTGCAACCATGTTCCTCATGTTCTGTGCTAACTCTTGCTGAGGGTGGCCTCCACCCATCCAGGCAGCATGGGAGGGTGCCAAGGGGAGAAAACAGTTTTCCTTTATGGGTGACTGTATTTGCAAAGTGTGGAGAGAAGTGCCCCCCCCCCAGTAATGTTGCAGATACAAATCAATATCTTCAATTCAACCAATTTGTATGATTTCATTGGGTACTATATTCAAAATTTCTTTTAAATTATAACCAAATTATTCATACAAAGAGTATAAAATAATTTATATCTGTTATGGCAAACAGTAAGTTTCCTTCACTAGTCTCAAGCTCCTTCCTCAGAATCATCTGCCTTGGCAGATTCTTTTGGGTACACGTTTCTGTTTGTAAATACATGCATTCCCTAGTTTCATCCATCCCACACCCTTTCACATGTGAGAAAAATAATGGAGTAAGACTTGAAAATATAAATAAATTTTCTCACTTCTTAAAAAACTTGAGATTAGAAGTATATCATCTTATTAAGAAAGGATCAATTCTGATTTAAATAATAAAGAAAATTGGAGTTAAGTAGAAAGAAGGTGAATGTAGTTCAGTGACTGTTAAACTTGAATCCACATCAGAATCAAGTTAAGAAACTGAAAAAAATATAAATCATTGGGGTGCCTTGTAAGAAAATGCTACAGGAGACAGGCAAGTTGACATCGGTTTAGGAAGATATTCACTGACTATCTCTCTGGGGATGGCCGAATGTGGGTGGGGTCCTGCCCAAGGTTCTGTGTTGTGGGCACATGGAGTAAGTGGCTTGGGTCCCTTAGCGGCTGGCAGAACGACGCCATGGAATGATCGGTGGAGATTCTTGAGTTTTGAGCCTGCTTGTGGAGGTTAACACAGATGCCTGAGGCCCACGCACAGGGACATTAGCTGGTTTGAACCATGAATCCTGCAACCACGACTCACACTCCCGAATTGTGGCAGCATACTCTGAGGGAGGGAGGGCTCTGACAGAAGAGGTTTAACTTCTGTCAGAAGTTAACTTTTCAGCGTAGAGGGGTTTAATTTCTGTAGATTTGGCTGCCTGAAACCCTCATACCTTTGGGGATCAGATAAGTTGGCTTGAAACAGTGCCAGGTTGAGGGTAGAGGGGAATCTGCTGAGGAAACCTGATTTACCCAGCAGCCAACTGACACTGAGGCCTGGCCCCGGAGGGGGTGCAGTCAACAAATTTTATCATTCTGCCCTGACAAGCATCATAACTTTAATCCCCTGGGGAGGCAAGGATGTGGGAAGGGCTTGATTATTTTCCACAAGCCTATTTTGGGTCCCCTTGGTGAAGGGGGTTATCTAGCAGAGGACATCTTTCGGGTCCCTTATATTGCCAAAAAAAAAAAGAAGACAGTCACTTTAAAAAATGAATTCCTTTCCCTAATACAGTTTAATACCAAAAATCTGCCTCACAAACTGCAGAGAGAAACCAGAAGGGAAATTAATTAACACAGCAGGCAGAGAGGTTCTGCAAGGACCCTAGAAAGAACACTTCCTCCTTAGCTTTGTTTGACTGCTTGCTGGTGTGTTTGTTTGATTTTTCTCTGTTTATTTATTGTCTCTTGCTTTATTTCCTCTTTCCTCTCCCCTTTCTGTTTTCCTTCATTTTTTTTTAAATTAGGTGCTGCTAGCTTACCTCTTCTTTTCTCTTCTTCTTCACTTATTTCCCATTCCCTGTCTCTATTGATATTGTATCCCAAGCTATCTCTTATCCTTCCTTCATCTCTCTGTCTTCTGCTCTCTGTTGTGGTTCTCAGACACCACGATTTTTCATTAGCACACTACTTACGGGTGCCAATTTCTATTCTATCTATTTTGTTTACTTCTTATTTTATTAATATTAGCTTTTTCTTTTTAGGCCTTTATTTACTCTTTCTCTCACTCCTCATCATTCTAGCCTTCAAATTCATAATATATATATTCCTTTAATTGGTTTCCCAGGCCATTATAGGTACTCCAATATATTCCTATTACTCCACAATGCCTACACAAGTTAAATATGCATTACCCTAAGTCCTATTTGGCCCCTCTTGTAACTTTTATCAATATTACTATTATCCTTCTTCTTTTCTCACATCTTTCAATCCTACTGACCCTAATTTTTTGCCTTCAAGGTAACATAGAAAGAAGCAAGGAAACAAAATAAGAAGAGAAAGTGTGAAAGAGAAAACTTAATACACACACAGAACCACAAACTACATAAAACATGAGAGGAGGGAGAGAAGCTAATCAACCGAATAAACCCAGCAAGATAAAATGATGACTAGAGGGCAATGAGAGATTACAAACGACACTTAGAAACAGGAAGACATGGACCACTCCAAGGAACAAAGTAAAAACCAGGAATATATGCAGAACATCGAACAACTAATCAAAGATTCCCAAACAAATATGTACCAACTTAATGAAGTGAAGGAAGAGATTAAGGATATAATGAAGACACTGGGAGAACATACTAAAGAAATTGTAATCATATGCAAAATGATAACAGATTTAATGGTGATCAATGGCACAATCTAAGAAATTAAACGGATGCTGGATTCACATAACAGCAGATTTGAACAAGCAGAAGAAAGAATTAGTGATGTAGAAGACAATACAGCTGAAATCAAACAGATAGTAGAACAGATAGACAAAAAAATATAAAAAATCCAGGAGGGACTCAGGGATATAACTGACAACACAAAACACACAAACATTTGCATTATGGGCATCCCAGAAGGAGAAGAGAAGGGAAAGGGAAGAGAAGGAGTGTTGAAGGATATAATGGCTGAAAATTTCCAAATTGATTGAAAGAGATGGATGTGCAGATCTAGGAAGCAAAGCACACCCCTAACAGTATAAATCCCTACAGGCCAACTCCAAGACATATACTTGTCAAAATGTTCAATGCTCAAGACAAAGAGAAAATACTCAAGGCAGTTAAACAAAAGAGAACAACCATATACAGGGGATGCACAATAAGATTAAATGCTAATTTCTCATCTGAAACCTTGGAGGAAAGAAGACAGTAGTTTGACATAGTCAAAGTACTAAGAGAAAAAAACTTCCAGTCACAAATTCTGTATCCAGCAAACTGGCATTCAAAAATGATGGAGAGTTCAAATTATTCACAGATCAACATAAATTAGGATAGTATGTCAATAAGAAACTGGCACTTCAAGAAATACTAAAGGAAGTTCTACAAATTGAAAGGAAAATCAAGATTTAGGAGACTTTGAAACAATTAAAAGAGATAAACAGAAACAAAACAACATATGACATACATTAATCCAAAGAAAATATGGCTGATGTAAAAAATTCATTGCAAGTAACAACACTGAGTGTTAATGGATTAAATTCACTACTCTAGAGGCACAGATTGGCAGAATTGATAAAGAAATATGATCCATCTATATGCTGTCTAGAAGAAACCCACGTTAGACCCAGGGATTCTAGAAGGCTGAAAGTAAATTGCCAGAAAATAATTATACAAGCTAGCAATAGCTATAAAAGTGCAGGAGTATCTATACTAATATCAGACAAAATAGATTTTAAATGCAAAACTGTTGTAAGAGGCAAAGGTGGACACTATAGTTTAGTAAATGGGGTAGTCTCTCAAGATGAGAGAACAATCATAAACAATGATACACCTAAATGGGGTGCCTCAAAATTCATGAGGCACACTCTGGAAAAGCTAACTGGAGAAATAAATGCCTCTACAATTATATGAGTGGATGATAACACACCAAGATCATCATTAGACAGAACATCTGGACAGAAAATCAACAAAGAAACAAAGACTCTCAACAATACATAAGAGGACCAGGACTTAATAGACATAAACGAAGCAATAAAACCAAATACATCAGGATTTACATTCTTCTCAAGTGCACATGGTTCGTACTCCAAGATAGACCACATGCTAGGCCACAGAACAACTCTCAATGAATTCAGAAAGATTGAGATTATACAAAGTAATTTCTCTGATCACAATGGAATTAAATTGGAAATCACTAAGGGCCAGAGAAACAGGTTAGGCTCAAGGATATGGAATTTAAACAATACACTCTTAGACAAACAGTGGGTCAAGGCAGAAATCTCAAAAGAAATCAGTAACTACCTTGAAAATAATGAAAATGACAACACAACATATCAAAACCTATGGGATGCAGACAAAGCTGTCCAGAGATGGAAGTTCATAGCTATAAATACATATATTAAAAAAGAAGAAAGAGCTATAATTAAAGACCTAACTGCACACTTGGAGGAATTGGAAAAACAACAACTAACTAAACCTAAAGGGAGTAGAAAGAAATAAATAACAAGGATTAGAGCAGAACTAAATGAAATAGAGAATAAGAAAGCACTAGAAAAAATAAACAAAAGCAAAAGCTGGTTCTTTGAGAATATCAATAAAATTGACAAACCCTTAGCTAGACTAACAAAGACAAAGAGAGAACAGATGCAAATACACAAAATAAGGAATGAGGAAGGGGATATCACTACTGACCCCACAGAAATGAAGAGCATCATAGGAGGATATTTGAAAAATTATATGCCAACAAGAATGATAATTTAGAGGAAATGGACAAGTTTCTAGAAACTCAAAAACAGCCTACATTGATGAAAGAAGGAATTGATGTAGTCAACAGTCCAACTACGTTAAAGAGATAGACTCAGTCATCAAAAGCCTCCCAACTAAGAAAAGCCCAGTAACAGATGGCTTCACAACTGAATTCTAACAAATATTCCAGAAAAAGCTACGGGAAATCTACTTAAACTCTTCCAAAGAATAGAAATAGAAGGAATATTGCCTAACTCATTCTACATTGCCAAAAATACCCTAATACCAAAACCAAAGATATCCCAAGAAAGGAAAATTACAGATCAATTTCTCTAATGAACCTATATGCTAAAATTCTCAACATAATACATGATAATAGCATTCAACAACATATCAAAAGGATTATACACCATGACCAAGTAGGTTTCATCCCAGGTTTAAAGGATGGTTCAATATAAGAAAAGCAATCAATGTAATACACCACATAAACAAACAGTAAGAAAACAAAACACATGATCATCTCCATAGATGCAAAAAAGCATTCGACAAAATACAGAACTCTTTTTTGATAAAAACATTGCAACAGATAGTAATAGAAAGAAATTTTCTGAATATGATAAAAGGTATATATGAAATACCCAAATCTAACTCATCTTCAAAGGTGAAATCCTAAAAGCCTTCCCTCTGAGATAGGGAACAAGAACAGGATGCCCACTATCACCACTCTTATTTAACATTGTCTTAAAAACACTTGCTCGAGCACTGAGTCAAGAAAAGGATATAAAGTGCATCCAGATTGGAAAAGAAGAATAAAAAATTTCATTACTTGCAGATGACATGATCTTATACACAGAAAGCCCAGAGAAAGCTACAACAAAGCTTCTGGAACTTATAAAGGAGTTCAATAATGTTGCAGGCTATAAGATCAATGCTCAAAAATCAGTAGCATTTCTGTACACCAATAAAGAACAATTGGAGGAGGAAATCAATAAAAAAATGCCATTTACAATAGTTACTAAAAGAATCAAATACCTAGGAATAAATCTAGCTAAAGATGTAAAGGACTCATAGAGAAAATTTCACAACTCTGTTAAAGGAAATCAAAGAAGACTTAAATAAATGGAAAATTATTCCCTGTTCATGGATAGGAAGAATACCAAGCCCACTCAGCTGGGAGAGAATGGCCTCTTTAACAAGTGGTGCTTGGAGAACTGGATATCCATATCCAAAAGAATGAGAGAAGAATACCATCTCATACCTTATACAAAAATCAACTTGGATCAAAGATCTAAATAT